>JBBYHL010020192.1:0-11184 GCA_038381835.1 Adansonia madagascariensis
GTAAATATTAATATAAAAATAACTTTTTAATATTATGAACAATGATTTATACTTAAATGGGTCAGCCAGGACAAATTCGGCCCCAAGCTTAGAATTCAAAACTTTTTCAAGCCATAGATAGGCCCATAGAACTGAACTAAGATTTTTTTCGGGCCAGACGGGGCCAAATTCGTGCCTAGCTTAGAATTCAAATTGCGTAAAAGTAATTACATTTAACATAAAATAAAAAAAATAATGTAAAATATACTTAAACCCGAAGCCGAATTGGCCCAAACTTGAATTAGCCCGAACCCAAATCAGTCCGAACTCGAAAAAACTCCAATCCGAAATGACTTGTTACGAATCCGCCTGAACTCGCCCAATTGCCACCTCTATATTTATGTGTGTATGTGTATATATATACAAATAATTTTAGTAATTTTTTATGGTAATCGAACAATTCCTCTTTTTTTTTCGATTACCTCCAAATTAATTAATTAAATTAGTAGTGTCATCACTCATCATAAAAACAACATTATATGTTAATAGACTTCCCCGATCAACAATTGGGTCCATTAATATATATTCCGAAAATACCTTCCCTGCATAAGTCTTAGAAAACTTGAAATTCACAAAGAATGAACCCATAAGAAAGCAAACGACTTCACCATGGCAATTCCCATACTTTGACTCAAAAGCAGAGGCCATAATCACTAAAAAAAATAGCATCAAATCTCAGCAGACTATATAGAAAAGAACAAATACCGTAACACCCGGTCACGATTCCATACACAGTATATAAAAAGAACAAATGCAAATTTCTTTCTGATAATGGAAAACAATTGTAATTAATCATTTACCATATAAAGAATCAAATAGAAAAGAAATATGCTTTTGAACAAAAGCAAAACTTTATTCACATGCAGACCGTAGGTAAACTAATAAACGCATTCAAATATATATAAATGATCTTATATTTATTATATATCATATTTATCCAACCAACAATTACTTGACTTGAACGCTTTTTATCTTGTTACTTTTAGACCTCTCGACCATAGGGAAGAAATCGAGAGTAAGAGGCGGAGCTGCAAAGGAGCAGGGGAGCAGTCAATGGCCAGAGGTGGAGCTGCAGAGGCATAGGGGAGCGGTCGAGAGTGAGAGGCGAAGTTGTGGAGGCACAAGGGAATGTCAAGAGCGACAGTGAGAGGCAGAGCCGTGGAGGTGCAGGGGAGCAGTTAAGAGAGCAAGCGTGAGGCGCGGATATGGTTTGAAACTTTGAGGACTGAGGGAGGAGGAGAAAGAAATCGAAATGGAGAAAGAGAGAAATCAAAGAGAGAAAGAGGGAAAATTAAGGATTTGAGAGAAACGACAAATGAGAGGGAGGACTGATTTTAAATTTGAAAAAGCGAGAAAACAACGAGACTTGAGGAGTAAAACGAGAAGACCTAAGAGAGAGAAGTGCCATTAAAATTTTAGCAACACAAGCGGTTTTTTTATGCCAAGGGAAAAAGGAAGATAAAATAGAACAGGCCGGCACTATTGTTAACCGCCGGAAAAAAAAATGCCCTTAAAATCAAGATTTTTAGTAGTGACAAGAGACTGCGTTTAGAATTATAATGGAAATAATTAATTTTTAGTAGTGACAAGATTTTTAGTAGTGACAAGACTTTTTGTCATTGATGGATCGGGAGGTAAATGTAAAAAGTTTCTTTATCGAGCTTGCACATGTGAGATCAAGACATATGATAGCTTTAGCTAGGACAATATCTGGTGTAGCAACTGCAATATTGCCTGGGGTCGCACGGCACATTCACAAATTGTTTTGCCATTAAATCCTAATGAAACATATTTTTGAGGTTTCTCAAAACAGGACGAGATCGTAGAGTTATTATGAAGGGCATCCCTGATGGATGAAGCACCTATGGTGAACAGAGAATCGAAGCTTAAGAGATATAATGGATTGTCTAGAAATTTTTGGAGGAAAATTAAATTGTTTTGGAGGAGACTTTTCATCAAGTGTTACCTGCCATTCCTTACGGTCAAACAGCAGAAATAGTTAATGCAAGTTTAGCAAAATCTTATTTGTGGAGCAGGACGAAAAAATTGAAATTGATAGAGATATGAGAGTTAGATTAGATAATGGCACCGGTGAGTTTTGCTTGGAATAGGAAATGGTATTGAACCTACGAGTGATACTTAGTCATGCTACCAAAGCAAATGGTGATAAGATACGAGAATGATGAATTTTCAATAAAAAGTTGACTGAAGTCATCTTTCCTTTTCTTACAGCAAAAGCCAGATCTACAACATATATGATGGAACGTGCAATTCTTGCAACAAAGAACGAGTATGTTGATGAATTTAATGCAAAAATGATAAAAATATTTCTAGGTATCAATAGAAGTTAATATACACTTACTATTATTGTAATAATATTTATATAAGATATAAAAATTTTAATTAGATAATCATTTTGCATATCATATTTTCCGTAAGTAGAATATTTTACACTTTTGATAAAGCAGAAGATGAAAATAGAATTGCTATGAAGAGGATTTTTTTAAATACATTATCACTAAATGGACTTCTACATCATAAATTGAAACTCAAAGTAAATTGTTCAATTATGCTGCTGAGAAATTTTAATCCTTCAATAGGGTTGTGCAAAGGGACAAGGATAGTCTGCAAGGATTTGAGAAAAATTTCATATATGCTGAAATTACAATTGGACAACATGCAGGTGAACAATTTCTCCTTCCAAGAATTCCTCTTAAACCAACAGAAGATAAAGATTATCCATTTAAGTTCACACGTAGACAATTTTCGATACAACTTTTTTTTGCGATGATAATAAATAAAGCTTAAAGGACAAACAATATTACAAGTTGGAGTCTATCTTCCTAATCAAAATTTTTCACATGGTCAATCGTATGTTGCATTAACTAAAGGAATCTCAATGGTTACAACAAAAGTGTTGGTTAAAACTGAGAATTCCATAAAATATAATGAAACATACACCAAAATTGTGGTTTGATCTATACTGATGAAGAGGTAAAATGTTTATAAATTATAAACTAATTATTGTTTATAAATTGTAAGGAACAAAAATTTCAGCTGTGATGTTCAATGAAACAATAACAAAATTCCAAAACTCTTTGATAAAATACCTCATATCACATGCTTTTGATAAATCTATTAAGAAAGAATTTCTTAATGTTCGCAAAGAAATTAAGTTAGCAATTGCTTCCTGCACCAATATAAAAGAAGCAGAAAGCCCCATAAGTTTGGAAAAATGTTTGCTTCAATACTATTCGGGAATAAAGCGATGGAAATTTCAGAAGGACAAATCTTTCGTACGATTACTTCATTTTATATGAATTACGTTAAAACATATCTTCACATTATTTTATTTATTAACATTAATATTTTTATTATAGAAACACTAGGTTTTGTTATTGATGTCAAACCTTGCATTAACGGGCTCTATGTTAGGCGTCAAATAACAGTTATGTACTACAAGTAAGTACACATTTTATAATAATGATTTTTTTTTTTGCGGGGTGAGAAATTAATTAATAATAATCATTTCTTTATGCATAATTGTATTATGGGGAAGTTTAGCAGAAATTGAAGGTCAATTACTTGAAGACATAAGAAAAGAAAGACCAATTGTTGCATTATCAAATGTCCGAGGAAATACATATCAAAGTAATTATTATGTTTTAAATTCTATATGATCTTAATTAAAATTTGGTTATGACTATATCATCCATCGTAGTTGATCCTTCGATAAAGAAAGCAAACCAATTAAAAAAATGGTAAACTCTTAATATATTTAAATGCATCACATTCAAATGTTCTTATCTTACCATCAATGCAATATTAGACTTACTGTCTGAGATGAAAATTGATGAGTAGGAAGTCACCTTCCAACCAATCACTAATCCATGTTGTGTGATTTAGTGAACACAAATGCACATTATTTTTAAAACGTAAAAAAGTGATAAATATTGAATATTATCTCATGAGAATTGATTGATTACTAACTACTGAAATTTTAATAAATCTAACATTATTTGAATTAATCGAAAGCTGATCAGGAAAACTTGATAGAAAAATAAACAAAACTAAACTAAGAAAACCACAATAATTAAACTAAGAAATATTAATTAACTAGAAGCTTAGGGTTTTTGATTTCACCATATCTAATTCAAATTAAATTATCTATTTTATTAATAAGAAATTATTACCCCAATTGCTAGTCAGGATTCCCTAAATTTTTCATGTAGACACTCCATTTTGTCTGGGCCAACATCCGAGGCATGAAAGGTCATCATTCAAGGCACACATCAAAGTCATTTGGATGAGTTTCCTCGCTAAGTTAAGGTGTTTAGAGAGTTAAAAGGTATGAAAAATCCATACTTTTGTATGAGTGTGTCAATACACGGCCTTTATGTATCGATACAAGACCCCCACATCATCGAAATTTCAAAGTTTAACTAGTTGTATCAATACCAAAGGTATTTATATTGATACAAGGTTATGTTGTAGCTAAAATCATGATTTTTAGCCAAAATGTATCGAAACATAAGTGAGTGTATCGCCTGAATGTATTGATACTGAGCAAAATTTGCTCTATGTATGAATACAAAATGCTTTGTATTGATACACAATCCACTCAATCGATACACACTACATTTTTGCCTAGTTCTAGTTATTTTTCATCGTTCATTCTATTGCATTAAAACTCAAATTTGACCATGATTTTGGCTTCTAACATCATCCAACATCAGACATAGCCTTATCCATATCATGTGGATTTATTTTTAGGCCTTAATAGGGATGGCAATGGATTGTGTACATTTAGATATCTTCAATTATCTAATCCTTTTTTTTTTTTGCAGATTCAGACATTGCGAATTCAGATAATATTCGGATTTAAATTTTATAATTACTAGTAGATTTAGAGCAGATGCGGATTTGAATTTGTATTACACATGTAGATAACGGATTCGAATATCCAAATTCGCTATTCAAATCCACTTTTGTAAAATTTTAAACATTTATGCTCTCTCTAATAATCGAACCTTGACCTATTGAATTCGGATTTTCTTGTTGATTCGAATATAGAAAGATAATTTTATTTAACTTGGATTAGGATTTGGATAAAGATTTAATGCAGATAATAAAAGGATTCAAATTTTAAAGCAGTTTGGTGGATTCAGATATCACAAAAATTGCTGATATCTGATCCGCTACCATCCCTAGGCCCAAGCACTTGATTGACACATTTTGGTAATGTCCATTAAGGTTGGCAGAAGAACATTTCATGTTAAAATCTGATTAATGAAAGGCAAGTTTGAGATTACTCATGTTGCTAGCCTATGCTTTCTTTCTTCAGCACCAAGAATATTGAGCAACCAATCATATATTGAAAGCTTAGCCCTTGGCTCAATAACTCATCAAATTGTACATGGCTAATGTCCTAAATGTCCCCATTGTTTAATTTGGTGGTTGGGATTAATCCCTATAATATCCTACTCATCCAAGGGTTTTTTTTTCCACTATTTCATTAGCCCCCTACACTCTTCTCCCTTAGCCTAAATACTATTCCCGTAGCTCTTCCTTCACCCCTCCAAAAACCCTTCTAAAACCTCTTCTTTCCTTCATTTCTACACTCCAATCTCCCTTTCATTAATACTACAACCCTTAAGCTCCTTCTTTTTATTCCTTTCTTGTTAATCTATAGCAAAATAAGGGAAAAAAGTGAGCTCAAAGTTGTAGAAGCTTTTTGCTCAAAGACAAAGCCAGGATTTAAAGCTTCTTAGGTATATTTTCTATCCCTTTTCCATTTATTTTTTGTTATTATCATCATTTCCATCACCTTAGTGAACCGTATCCATGTGAACATGACCTTATTAGGACTCTCATGCATTATTGTAGCCTTGGTTGTGGTAGTTCTAAGATCTTGATGATTTTTTAATGCCTTGGTTTTCTTTGGATGACTGAAAATGTCATGTTCCATGTTGCCATAAAAGCAGACCCTACTCATGCATTTATTACTATGTTTCTCTCATTTTCACATGCTTAATCTATGTTTAAATGCTCAGTCTATTTTAATACATTTCTACCATGTTTTGATTTATTAAATGTTAAGTTATGTTGCTATTTTGGATGTTCATTAATATGTGATCTTTTACTAGGTCTAGTTTATCACGTGTGCTAAAATACATCTGTGATTACTTGCAAAAATCTGCTTTCTAAAAAAACCCCCAAGTTGAGTCATGTTAGCTTCAATATATGAAGACTAATATGGATTTAATGTTTTTAATCCATTGGTCATTCAATCTTGGGGATAAATCAAGCTTTTATGTATGGATTCATTGTCTAATGAGGCAAAATAAATTATGTTTTTAGCCTAGAAAAATGTTTTTGGTTTTACAACTTGTTTACTTTAATGCCTTGCTTTGAGCCATAAGTTGTGATTCGATGGCATAGGTAATGGGTCGTCCACTTGCCCAACTCTCTAGGACTTAGATGGACTTATGATTCTACTACCATAAACCTTAATTGTTAGACATTCGTATGTTTGAACCTTTGACAAGTTACTAGAAAACCTTAAAAACCCGATAAGCCCCTGTTTTGGTACAGACAACACTATGATCCCTATTTAAAAATTTGTTTTCAAAATCCAAATGAATTTTCTAGAATTTTTTGATATTTTTCCTTTAAAAGCATCAAATCACCTTTCTAGAAGTATCTTGTCTGCCTTTGGATGTGCTCGGATGAGGAAATTATGATTTTTCAAACTTTCACTGTATGAAATCCTTCGAATAAGTAATTCTTATTCTGTTTGGGTATTTCGGTCCATCGGATGATTTTTTTAGAATTTTTAAATATTTTTACAAAAAATTTCATGAAATTTTCTTTCTGAAAAGGTATCTTTTGCAATTTAACAACTTCAAATAAGTCCAAGACGATTTTTTTCAAAGTTCACTACATCATTTCCCTAGCAAGCGCCATTAGTATTGAATTACACCTAATTTCAAAAATTAATTCCTCCTTGAAAGAAATTTTCTAAGATTTTTAAAGTATTTTTACATTAATCCTTTTCGAGTTACCTTTCCATCAATATCTTGTTTGCCTCACGAAGCATTCAGATGAGCCCGAAAAAATTCGAGAAGGCAAACAGCATGATGCTATCCTCTATTTTTGGCCTTAATCGAAATTAATTGGATTTCCTGAATCATCTTTTTAGGCATTCGAATGCCTTGAAATGAGTCCAGTTAATTCCCACGAAGTTATGTGTCACAACAAAGGTCCTACTAGATTTGCACTAAGGCTCAAAAGGTTAACTTTGCCTTTTATTTCAATTATCTATTTCACTTCAAAATGCATATTTCCACTACAATATTCCATTTTCCAAAATTACTAAAATTTTCATCTTAGGTATGTTTTAACCCAATTTTCTGATGAGATGCTACAACCTTTCTTTTTCATAACTTTCAAAAAAACCTAGATTTTCTCTTTCTCAAAATTCTTTAGACCTTTTTATCAAAAACTATTCCTATGCAAGCGATCGCCGAGTCCAAATGCATTTCAAAATTGTCATTTTAGTTATTTGTCAATAACCAAGGTTAATTACTAGATATATCCTAGTCGTCCATTCTTTCTTTATTTTTTTATGTTTTTTTATACAATATTTATTATATTCCTTTATGTCTTACTGAACATTTCCTTGATGATGATTTTGCATTCATGTTTTAAAAATTGAATTTTCTAAAATCTAAGTTAATGTTTCATTTGGTGCCCTTCCAGTGCTTGAGATAAAACACCTTTTAGAACCAAGTCCTAAAATATTTTCAACCTTATGTATCGCCATTCGTTCGTGGTACGTAAGGGTATCAAACTTTTTTACAAAAATCAAATTTATAAATTTTCAAAACTCATGCATTATAAAGGGGATTATACATAAATAGTGTAGACACCCCATTTTATCCAGGCCAACATCCAAGGCATTAGATATCATCATCCGAGATGCCATCGGAGTCATTTGGAGGAGTACAGATCAATTCCCTATCATTATCGGCTAAAGTGAGGTGTTTGGGGAGTCAAAGGTATAAAAATCCATATTTTGCATGCATGTATTGATATATATCCTAAATGTATCAATATAAGGCCTCCACATCATCAAAATCCAAAATTCCATTGATTGTATTGATACAAAAAAGCAATGTATCGATACATAAGTTAGTGTATCTATACATGGGTCAATGGTATTGATACAAGTTTATGTCATAGCTAAAATCACGATTTTTAGCCAACAAGTATCGATACAGGAGTGATGGTATCAATAAAGCATGCTTTGTATTGATACCGTGTTCGATGTATCAATACATTCTAGGTTTTTGCCTAGATGTATCAATACAAAAAGCTATTTTTGCTTTATTCGAGACACTTTCCACCATTCATTCTTTGCATTAACACTCTAATTTGGTCACGAGTTTGGCCTAAAAAATCATCCAATATCAGACATAATTTCATACAAATCATGTGATACTTCATTTTTAGGCTTTAAACATTGACACATTTTGAAGAGGTCCATTAAGCTTGGCATGAGGGCATTTCATAAGAAAATCTAGTTTAATGAAGGCAAAGGTGAGATTACTCATTTGATTAGTTCATGCATGGCTTTTTTTATTTCCGTTAAAGATAAGAAGTTGTAAAAGTTGTACTTTGTCTTTGAAATGTAACAATTCAAATTAGTAAAATGTGAAACTCCTAGGCAAGTGAAGTCAAGAAAGAGAATGCAAGCGAAGAAACCAAATCTTTATAAATCATTGTGTTTACTTCTCTATCCCTTGCTCATTTATTTGTTTATTTCACTAACTAATAACTCCCAATTCTTTATTATTTAGATTTATCAATTTTATAATTAAAGTTTTAATTTGCAAAAGAATTTTGGGATATCAATTTATCCCCTCTTAATTCACCACAAGGTCTAACATAAATGTGCTTAAATTATTATATATTTATATAAATTTTTATCATATTAATAATTTATGTTATATAGATTTTAAATCATTCTCATATTGTGTTTAATTTATGTTTTCTGTTGTATTCAAAATTATCAAATCTAGTTTTAAGCAAAACAAAGCCCAATTCAATAAAAGAGTGAAACAAGCATTATCAAGCATACCCTTTGAAACCATCATATTTATATTCATATCATATTCATTGAGAGAGTTTTTATGGCAAAAGTCTCTTGATATAGGAAAGAAATTAGATTGACAATATTAGACAGAATAGAAAAAAATAATTAAACACAATTTAAAACATAATACAATACGAAAAAAAGTAATATGAATACGATACAAATATACTAATATTTCGAAGTTTATATATACAAATTATTAATATATTAAAATTTATATAAATATAAAATATTTTAAATATAATTATAATATAATAAAATATAAGTAACGAAACACGAGTTGTCAACCCTAAAAAAATGCCTGTTCCTGCAAATATAAATTGCCCTTATGGTAGGCAAAAATAGAAAACATATCGGGCTTTACTCTCTGTAATTAAATGTGTTTCAGGAGCACCAATCCAACATTTTAACCTACTTAAGTAATTAATCACAAGCAAGAAATTATTATTACTTTTTGAGAAAATTATGAACAATATATTAATTAATTTTAAAAGGTGCATTAAGTTTAACTAGTTAATAGAACCTAATAATAATTTTTTTATTTTATGTGATAATTAATTATTAATATTATGAATTTTATTCATAGAAAAAAATAAATTACGTGACATAATAACTTTAAAATAATATTTTCAAAACATTCATTAATAAAATCTTAAATGCAAACCCCTAAAAAAAGCTTAATATATTATTATCACATCTTTTTAAATTTTTTACTGACTTGAGCTAATTAGTCAAATACATTTTATCTGTAAAATGTTAAGTACCTTAAAAAAACAATTAACGAATTATTTTTTTGTCTTTTACGAAAATAATGTATTAAATATAAAAATTTTTCTTAAAAATAATAATTAAATAATTATTAATCAATATTTAAAAACACCAATAAATGAAATCCCATTTTAAAATAGCAAAATTAAATCACACTCCTCCGAATTTTTGCTTCAAAATTAATAAAAAAGGCAATGTTTAGTGTGCTCATTATTAATATCAATTAAGGTAATATTACAAAAATGTAATTAATTTATTATCTTTATATTTTGTAAAAGTAATATATTAAATGAATGTTTTAAAAGTGATAATTAAATAACTGAAAAATGTTATGATGAAATTAGTTCAGAACAAAATGATATATAGAAAAAAAAAGTATACTTAAATGCATTATTCTGTAAAATTAAATAATAATAACAATAAATGATGATTAAATAACTTTTAGTTAACGCAAAAAAACAACTGTTTAGTGAATATTTAAATAATTTTTAATCTATACTTATACATAGGTAACGGTTAATTGGATCCTGATAAAAACATAGGTAACAATTGTGGAAGAAAAAAATATTAAAAAATTATTTAAATATTAATAAAATGATGACGTATGATATGATATAATATGAAATTTTAAATTATATATAAAAATAAATTTAAGTTTAAAGTCAAGTTTAAATCTTTCTTATATAAAATTTAAAATTCAACTTCATATGATATAATACGTTAATATTTTATCAATATTTAAATAATTTTTTAACATTTTTAATAATTTTTTTATTTATTATAATTTTAAAATTACAAAAATAAAAATATTAAATTTAATAATATATTTCTTTCATCGTAGAGAGGTAGCAATTGGGCGGGTTCGGGACGGGTCATTTCGGGTTCAGATTTTTTTAGGTTTGGGATCTTTCGGGTTCGGGCCAATTCGGGTTCGGGTTCGGGTTTGAGCATATTTTACATCATTTTTTTATTTTATGTTAAATGTAATCACTTTCACATAATTTTAAATTCTAAGCCTAAGCACGAATTTGGCCTCGTTTGGCTTAAAAAAATCTTAGTTCGGTGTTATGGGCCTATGCATGGCCCGAAAAATTTTTGAATTCTAAGCTTAGGGCCGAATTTGTCTTAGCCGACCAATTTAAATACAAATCATTGTTTATAATATTAAAAAGTTATTTTTATATTAATATTTACATATTTTATAATTAAATTTAAATAAA
>JBBYHL010020203.1:0-44111 GCA_038381835.1 Adansonia madagascariensis
GTAGAATGTAAAAATTTTACAAGTCGGATTAGTAATGTGATATATGTCTCTTAAAGTATATCTTATAAAAATTAATGGACACGCTTCACACAGGTAATCTCGCTTGTCGGATTTTTGTATTTCAATTTGTATATAAGATAATTATTCTTAAAATATATGAAGGATTAGATTGTATTAATTTCTTCCTATCCTCTTGACTTATTAACATAGCAATAGCTCACCAAACACAGATTTTTAATTAAAGTCATTATTTTATATGCTCAATAACACTAATTAAGCATTTAAATTGATGAAAATAAATTGAATGAACAACACTAGATATATGCAAATAATCTAAAACAAATAAACTAATGAATCAAAAGAATAAGAACAAAAACATACCTACAATTATTAATTCCACATTCAACCTTATGTCCCTCTTAGATATATTCCTAATAAAGATTAAGTTGATAAAGCAGCCAAGCACCTAAAATATAGATAAAAAAAATTCAAATTGTAATGTTTAAATAATATATATGCACAAACACCGTAAATACAAAAAATATAACATAATAAGAAATTCCAAAAGGCAGAGTTTTTTTTTCTTTTATAATTGCTTATATTTTTCCTTTACCATCCGTACTTCGTTTTTGTTTTTCTATTTAACTTAATCTTTGCTTAATTGTCCTTAACTCTCTATCTACCAAAAAAGAAATTGAAAATCAATCTAACAAATTAAACATGGTAAAGAACAAAAACGAGTAATCAATTTAAACATAGAAAAATATGCATTGAACCCTTTCCTGTTTCAAAAGTAGTACTATTTAATTATTTCGAGGGTAATCGTCATTTGATAGGGATTTGAATGGGTATCTGTATTAGAAATAGAAAGGACTCTGATTGTTAATTATTCTCTAAACTATATAAAAATATTATATATTTGAATAAATTAATTGATACTTGGGAATACTAACTAGAGAAGAGATTAAGTAAATATATATATGTATATTTGTATTATATTTTAAGTTTCAATTAACTTTCAACTTTCAAATCTCAAATAGCCTTATAAGTGCTCATTAACTATGCTTCATAAAACCAATTTCCAACACTCTTCCCTCCTAGTTGTGTACCCATTTTGCACAATCTCAACCTCATTGCCCACCTCTTCTCCCTTATCCTTCATTACCCACATCTATGTTGCCACTTCTCTGCTCTATGCATATGTCATCACCACTTCGATGATGAAGCGAACAACTTGACGTAGTACTTGACGAAGCAATATCAACTGGAATACGATGATAACTCGCTATTCATGATCTGGGGATTTGAACAAAGCTTATGCAATTATCAAGGCTATGTCTACGAGAAATTTTTCTTCTTGGTCTGCCATGATTGCGGCTTTTATGAATAACAACATTGATTTATGGATCGCACAACATCACTATAACGAAAGATCGAGGCACTATCTTTCTTTTAAAGCCAGGCAAGAAACTGGAGCGAAGCCAAATGAGTTGATTGTTATGGGTATTCTCAATGCATATGCGCATAATGGTTTAGTAGAGGGTCGCCAATATTTCAATATGATTGAATAGTATGGTGTCACCCGACATGCCATGGAAATGTTGTAAACATGTTTAAATAAAGATGAAAAGCTTGTTGGAATTTAAAGACATTATTAAAACATATTTTTATGATAAACCAAGCACATCAATATGGAAAACCATGGTGGTAGGGGTAACAAAACATCAAAGATCCTAAATCTACTACAACTAAGGCCATAAGATGCATCAGATACCTAAGATAAGGTCATGGTTAGCATGTCAAAGCTCAATAGAATGATGAAAATACAAAACCAAGCAAATAAAGGGAGAAAAGATAGGAAATATACCCCTAAAGCTTTGAGAACCTTGTTGGTGATGTTGAGTAGAAAAGTTTCTAAACTTGTAGCTCACTTTCTTTCCTCTTTTTCCTATAGATGAGCAAGAAAGGAATGCTAGTATCAAAGGATAGGAAGTTAGAGAGGAGAAATGCGAGAAATGAAGGATTTTAGGAGGGTTTTTGGAAGGGTTGAGAGAGAGCTACGGGAGTGGAATTTTCTAAAGGTGGTCACTGATGTGAGAGTGTTTAATCCCCTTTGGCTGAGCTCATAACATATCTTATATAGGATTTAATCTCAATCATCAAAAACCTAGCAAATGTAGGGCACTTAGGATATTTGGAGTGTATGATATGATTAGTCATTGTACCAAGGAGCAACTTTTTAGCATTTCATTAGTTGATCTATATCCTTGGTAGCAGCAATAAACCATGAATGGGTTGACATAATAAGCAAGGTTTGGTTTGCCCTTGATTAATCTACATTATAGCATGAAATGCCCTTGTAACAAGCATGATTAACCATTTAGAAATGTTATGATCCAATGTTTAAAGCATAAAAAAGAATTCCACATGATTTTTAAGAAGTTATACTTGAGATTAAATTATTTTTAAAGCAAGGTTGTGACCAAATTCGTGTTTTAATGTCATAATGCAAAATGGGTGAAAATGGCATAAACTAGGCAATTTTTGCCTTTATATATCGATACTATGCTTCTTGTATCGATACTTGGAGCAAATGTTTTGCTAAGGTATTGATATAATGAAGCTAGTATCGATACACAGAGCTTGCTATCAATACCATCACTCCTTGTATCGGTACTGGTTGGCTAAAAATGCATTTTAAGCTACTATCAATGTCTGGTATTGATACGATAGGCCAAGCATCAATATTCAAGGCTAAGGATTGATAGAACATGTGAATTTGACTTTTGCTGACATTGAGACCCTGTATCGATACATTAAGGCCCTGTATCGATACCCACTTATGTAAATGTGGATTTTATGCACCTTTGGCTCCCCCAACACCTTAGAATGGCTAAGAATCATCCCTAGTGACACTTCGAATAATGACCTTTGATTCCTTGTAAATTGAACTGAACAAAATAAGGTGTCTACAACTATCCATATTTGGTTGTTGTTGAATATCAAGAATAAGGCAAAGATTGATAAACATCATATCATTCGGGGCATGCTTGATGCTGCCTCACATTCCTATGATAAAAAGATCATGGTTAATATAATGTCGAGATAAAACAATATTTTGGCAGTGATTTTGATTTTGCAAAAAAGATGAATTTGAATTTTTGGATAAAAAACCCAGACTGCGATCCTAGGCTTAACCTATCCCTAGGTTCGAGTTAAACATTATAGAATGCCAAATGCTGAATCATGGCCAACAACATTGGATTTTGAAAAGATTTCTTGACAAGTTTTGGATGAAATATCTAGATTATGATCCTAGGCTTGAAATATCCCTACGTTCGACTAAAAAATGATAGAATGCCAATGTGCCAAATCACGACCATCAACATTGGACTTTGAAAAAATTTCTTGATAGGTTTTGGATGAAAGACCTAGACTATGATCCTAGGCTTGACCTATCCCTCAGTTTGACTTAAAATAACAAAATGCTAGCATGTCAAATCACGACGAGCAATGTTGGATTTTGAAAATATTTCTTGACAGGTTTTGGATGAAAGACCTAAATTATGATCTTATGCTCGACCTATCCCTAGGTTCAACTTAAAAATAGCAGAATGTCAACGTGCTAAATCATAGCCAGCAACATTGGGCTTTAAAAATATTTCTTGATAGGTTTTGGATGAAAGACCTAGACTACAATCCTAAGCTCGACCTATCCTTAGGTTTGACTTAAAATGACAAATTTCCAACATGCTAAATTAGGGCCAGCAATGTTGGACTTTGAAAAAACTTCTTGATAGGTTTTGGATGAAAGACCTAGGCTATGATCCTAGGCTTAACCTATCCCTAAGTTCGGTTTAAAAAAGATAAAATGGTAATGTGTCGAATCATGTCCAACACAACATTGGACTTTGAAAAGATTTCTTGACAAAGGTTCTTGACATGAGTTTTTAACAAAGTTTCTTGACAGAGATACCAATACATTGGATCAAGACACCCTAACAACATCAAACTTGTAAAGGGATTTCTTGATAGAGGTTTTTGATAGAGATTTTTAACATGGGCCCATTAACTAGATCTAACCTAATGGTATTACTGGGCTTTAACTTTTGATGACAATTAGCCTTTATCACTTCTATTTCCTTAATCCTCTTGCTTAGTTGATTTTCAACCTTATTTTTAAAGAGTTTAAAGACTTCTAAGGCCTTATCTTTGCTTTTTAGCAAATAGACGTAACAATATCTCGTGCAATCATCAATAAAAGTAATGAAATACTTTTTACTACCTCTAGTTTGTACGAACTTTAAATCACAGATATCTATGTGAATTAAATATAGAGATTCGCTTTGTCTTTCTATCGAATAGAAAAGAGCCTTAGCAAATTTGGATTCTACATAAGTCTCACCCTTGTAATTTTTATCAATCTAAATTTTTGGGAAGCAAATCCAAATTGCTAATCCTTTGTAAGGTCTTATAATTCACATGACCTAATCTACCATGCCATAGATTAAGAGAAGACTCGAGCAAATAAACAAAAGAAGAACTAGCTTTATTGATGTTCTTGTTCTTAACAACAGTCATTGTATTGAGCTTAAAAAGCCCATTACATAAATAACCATTCCCCGCAAACATCCTACATTTTGAGAGTACAAATTTGTCTGACTTAAAAACCAATGTAAATATATTCTTGCTCAATAGTGAGCCAGATACTTAGTTTTTACGGATCTCAGGGGTGTGAACAACATTATTCAAGGTCAGCTCCTTTTTGGAGGTCATATTGAGCACCATCTTTTCATGGCCTAGTACGTTGCAAGTTAAAGAGTTTCCCATATATAGTTGCTCTTCAAGAGCAGCTTCCTTGTATTCAATGATACTCTCCCTGTCAAAATAGAGATGACAAGTAGTAACAGTATCAACCCATCATGTTTTTAGGTTCTCGACCAAGTTCAGCTCTAACACTACAATGGCCAACTTAATCTCATTATCATCAACCATGTTGGCTTGAGCTTTTTTTTTTCTTATTCTTGTTCTGATTTTGATGGCAGTCTTTTGCATGGTGTCTAATTTTGTTGTAGACAAAACAAGTTCCCATGAATTTCTTGACACCTGCTCTCTTGTTGCCTTGGGAAGAACTTGACCCAACAGTCTTCTTTTTGTTGGTTTTAGGCAAACGTTCCATGATGTTTGCCTTGGCTTTAAAAGACTGAATCTTAACTCGGTTCTCAAAACCCTGATTGTCTTCCTCTATCCTGAATCGAGCCATTAGGTCTTCTAACTTTATCTCTTTTCTCTTATGCTTGAGGTAGTTCTTAAAGTCTTTCCATGAGAAAGGCAATTTGTCAATTAATGCAAACACCTAAAATGACTTGCTTAGTACCATCCCCTCGGCACTGATCTCATGGAGGATCAACCGAAACGCTTGGACCTGACTGATCACAGTCTTGGAGTCCACCATCTTAAAATCCAAAAATTTACCAACTATAAATTTCTTTGTGCTGGCATCCTTGGTTTTGTATTTTCGATCCAAGGACTCCCACAGCTCTTTTGCTGTTTTCATCAGACTGTATACGTTATATAACGAGTCATCCAAACCATTAAGGATGTAAGTTTTGCATAAAAAGTCTGAGTGCTTCCATGCCTCAACTGAAGCCACCATGGTAGCATCCGTTTCTCGCTCTTGAAGTACCAGGCCTTCTCTTTTAGGAACCTGGCCAAATGCAGGGTCGTTAGGTAAAACAACATCTTTTGCTACCATCTTTTGAAGTCCACCAGTTTGAAACTCTTAGGTTTTTCTCCATACATAGCATGCAGGGGTAGCTACACAATAAGCATGCTTGTATTCTGCAGGATTAGTTGCGCAATAAATACATTTGCATTTTGTGAGGATAACTGTGTAACAGGAACACTAGAGTTATCGCTATTTGTTTCGACCATTTGTTATAAAATAACAGGATAAACTTTTAGTATCAACTTTCAATCTTATAAGACAAGTTGAAAATTTCTCTTGTGAAATTCAAGTTTATGATAATGATATCCTAGTATTAAGAAAATCTTGTGACAAAATATAAGTGATATTATCACCAAATTGAAATACAAACAGTACGCAGATTATCATAAAAATTGTTGCAATATCAGGAAAATAATAAACTAAAGTTTTAAGCATATAAACCAATCTTAAAAGCAGTCTCTATCATATAATGACAAAATTCATGTAGACTTAATGATTTCAATAAAGCAGTATAGGGAAGATCAAGCAGTCTATAGATATAACAAGGAAACTAATTCAAACCAAGTCGAAAAAATTTAAAAATGCGTCATCAGGTCAATCGGTAAACAAGAATATGACAATGTACAAATTGTAAATAAATTTTTTAATCGCACGTGATACTGAAACCAAATTGAAACAAACTAAATATATACGGATTTAGTTGAACAAAATTGAAAATAGTCAAATCATGCGTCAAGTCCAGCATACAGCATCCAAACTCATGCATTTATAAAAAATTAAAACATGTATGACAAGCAATCAAAAAGATTTCTCCTAACTAGGTACGCAATCTACCTAGAAATGGTAATTCGCTATTGCATAAAATTTAACACCTATTAGACACCACCCTTATGAATTAGCATTAAAAACAAGCGTCAATTACTCAGATTAACAAAACCCCTTTAAACAGAATCAATATAGACAAATAGGCATGATATACAGAACTGACAAAACAAATTGTAAGCTTGAATAATCAAATGCCAGTACCGATGAGAGAGCAACTTTGCAGTAATCAAAATGGAAAATAGTTTAAAAAATATGAGAGACTAAATGTCCTAAGATTGTTAGCTTTGAATTACTACAAAATGAGCAAACAGTTAAAATGATACTGGAATAAATTAAATAAAATAATTAAATAATCTAACCAAAAAATCATAAAATAAATATTCGTGTTACCAAAAATCCAAAATGTCGGATGTTACTCGACCGAGTTGAGGTTGAGCCTCCGACCTTAAGATGTTTATTGCTTGCCACCAGTGTGCTTGACAGTATTTGCAACATGTTTCCCAGGCCTTCTCGATCATATTGCGATTGTTAGCACTTACAAGTGCAACATTATGAACCGAAAGTGATGAAATTCTCTCTCAGATGACTGGAGGAATAGAGAAAAGTAGAGGAAAGGAAGATGATTTTGGTGTGTTTTTCCTTACCCAGTTTTACACCTATTTATAGGTGTTAAAATGTAATCTGATAAGATTTAATAAGATAAAATCTTCTTTTAAAAAAAATTAATTTTAAATTTTAAATTTAGATTCTAAAAATTTGGATAATATCAGAATTTAAATTTAAAATTTAAATTTCAGATGACAAATTTAAAATTCAAACTGAATATCTTATCTAAACTAGATTATCTTTCTCTTCAAATAAGTATTATAAGAAAAATTTCTCATTCACCTTGGACATCAATCGTGCATTATATTTATGCACCGTGTATATACATAAATTATCTTTATTGATATCCAACACTTATATGGTATTAAAGCTCTAAGACTCTCATGAGTATTTTTCCCCCTTATCTTCCATTTGTCTATATGCTTTCTTCAACCACAAATGATGTTACAAACATTCTATCATTTTTTTATTCTAATCCTAAATTTTTAAATCAATTAACTCTCTTTATCACCATTAATGTTGCTACCAATTTACCACTTAAATTCACTCCTTATAATTTTCCAGCATGGAGAGTTCAATTTAAATCTTTTTTGGTTGATTACAAGCTACTCAACTATTTTGATGGTTCATATCCATGTCACTTGCCATGATTCTACAAGAAGGTTTTGCTAGGATAATTTTCTATTAAATGCCACTATCTTTTATCTTTAAAAATATTATCCTTTTTCTTGCAACTGTCATTAGTTCTTCATATGCATGGAATATATTAAACATGATGTATTGTATGTCAAATGTGTTGGTTTAGAATGATGAATTTAAGGGAAAAGTTAACTCTCCCAAAGGCAATAGAACTACCTTTGAATGCTTTCTGCAACTATGTGCCATTGCAAATGAATTAGCTCTTATCAGCTCTTCTATTACTAAAGATGATATGGTCTTACATTCCTTGAATGGTATTGGTTCTGATTTTAAGGAAATTACAGTTGTTATACGAGCTCGAGAGACTTATAATTATTTTAAAGAACTTTTTGACAAATTATCTGAATATAAAAAATTCCTTAAGAAACAAAACTCTATCTTTGACATCGTTATTTCTCCACCTTATTTTGTTGCTAGAACAAGCATGTTTTCTTCCTCTAAGCCAAAGTACTCTAAGTCTGGTACTTTTCCTAAATTTAATTAAGTAAAATCTGGTTTTCAAGGAAACACTGCTACTAATGTTTCTCTTAGCTTCAAAGTAGTTTACTAGTTTTGTGATAAACCAGGGCATTTGGCTAAAACATGTTGTAAAATCCATCCAAGACAACATTTTCTAGTAGCCAACAATTTGCTCTGCTACAAAAGACACGAAGTGGCTTATTGATTTAGAGGCCTCTCATCATGTTACTTTAAATTTACAAAATCTTCATATTCATTTTGACTATGATAGGTTAGATGCCTTTTTTGTAAGAGATGGTACAAGCTTGCATAGCATGTCGAACTTTATGTGGCCTACATGATAATAAATAGACCAAGATAATTAGATCAAGTTATTAAGGTGAAATTATAAATTAAATCCTAATTCAAGTTTAACTACTCTAGTGATGAGAGTTTAACTCTATTTTAATAACTAATTAGAATATAGATTCATTGATGGTAGGATTTAACTCTAATTAGTCTACTATAGGTCCCTAGTCTAGTCTACAAATTGCCTGTGCACCATCATAAGGCAATTACCAAAAAAGAAAAATAGACTAGAAGGCTCATACGGATCATCTTTTTATGTGTTAGAGTAAAGTCATTTACCTTGATCAACAAGGGCTGAAGGTACATTTTAATTAAATTATTACGTGTGGCATCAGAGCCTAGCTTTCTAGCCTTGTTCTTCAGATCATCCAACTAGATTTATAATCTATATTTACATAGTGATAAATAATTCATGCATGAAAGATGAATTTGTTTGTATATTATGTCTATTAAAATTTCATCATTAAATTCTTGATTAAGTCCTGTAAAATTGAAATTGATATAGAATTTTAATAGATAATCATCTATCTACATTATTGAACCCTAGGATTAAAGAAAAAGAGATTAAAATTAGAAAATTTATGATATATTGAAATCGGGTCTAATAAAAGTTGTGAAAATAATAAAATTTTGATTTTTCTCATGTTTTTATTAAGAATTGATGCATGAGTTATACAAATTTCATGTTAAATCATGTTTTTATGACGCTAATTGCGTCTAATAAAGTCTGAAAACGTGAAAAATTGCTTTAAGTTTCATTACAGACCTGAACAGGTCAAGAAAAACCTAACCGGGTCGGGTACAACCTGGCTAGAGGTTATGTCCCAGCCGAATCCCCCACGCACAAGCAGCACATATGGTGCACACGCCACTCATCCTGGGCTATTTTGACTTTGTTTTTTCTAGACATAAATATTTTATGATTTTTGATTTTGTAATGATTTTTCTAGGTTTTTTAGGTCACGTAAAATATTTATTATTTAATATTGGTGCTTAATTAAATAATAAGTATATTTATGAATAAATATTCAATGTTTTTATTTTATGACAAAATATTTTGGCATGTTAGAAATATTTTAGTTAGAAATATTTTGGCAATACATACTCTCCTTATATAATGTCCAAAAATTCTTACTCTCCACATAAAGGTTAAGTGCGTATATGTATGAAAAAGTGTTTTGTTGAAATACAATATAGATATGCATATTGATATGTCATGAATATATTTATTATGATATTATATAAAAAAATGATTAAAAGCATGTATGTCATGGAATGCATATAATTGAGAATTATGTTATGGCAATATACATTGTGATATCGCTGCTGTAAACTCTTATTACGTAAATTTGTAATATCAATTTAAAGAGATCTAAATCACTAACTTGAGAATAGCCACAACATCTTAAGTTATCTGATTTGGGTAAATTGGCAGTTATTTAAAATAAGAATTTTAACTTTAAATAATTACATATAGTAAAAGACATTCATAAAGTTATACCATGAAATTAATTATTTGGCCCCACAAGGAAGTAATTAATTTGTAAAATGGTTAAAAGATAAAATAGTAAAAAAAGTAAAATTTTCCTAAGCCCATAGGTATGAATTATTTAACTTTGATGTTTTAAAGTTAATTGTTTTGTCATTTAAGTTTTCTAAATTCATATGCGTTATACACCTTTACCTATAGGAAGGTTTGGATTTACATTTGAATATAAGGTTACTTATTCAATTCAAGTATTAACTCCTTTGGAATTTTGTTTTGCATTTTGTAGCTTTATCTACTACTTTGATTAATAAGGCTGCTAGAATTTCAATGTTAAGTGGTGATGAAAAATTTTCTAATTGGAAGGAGAAGTTGAGCTATTTCTTGGGTGTTAAGACCTTGAGCCTTTCGTATGGACAGACCTGTCCTCAACGAATCAAGTGGGCAAGCTAAAAAGGATTATTTGTACAGTGGGAGAAATATAACTATTTAAGCATGATGTACATCAATTCCCATATAAATAAGTCCATTCGGTGATCAATTCCTGATTGTAAGAAAGTCAAGGATTATTTGAAAGCCATTAAGGATTAATTTGTTAAATCCGATAAAGCTTTGGCTGCTATCCTAATGAAAAAGCTTTCAAGAATGAAACATAACAATTTTAAAAGTGTGTGCGAGTACATTATGGAAATGAGAAATATAGATGCTCAATTAAGAACCCTAGATGTTGAGTTTTTTGAGTCATTCCTTGTCACTTTTATATTAAACTCTCTTCCAAATGACTATGGACCATTCAAAATATCATATAAAATATAGAAGGAAAAATGGTCTATTAATGAACTTTTAACCATGTGTGTTAAGAGGAAGAGGCATTGAAAAATGAGAAACTAGATTCAGCTTTTTTAATAACTCATGATAAAAAAGTGACAAGAAATGCAAAGGTGTTTCGAAGGTTAAAAAGGAAGGAAAGGCACCAATAAAGAAATGTGGTGTCAAATGCTTCTTTTGCAAAAAACCTAGATACATTAAGAAAGACTACCTAAAGTATAAGAAATGGCTCGAGAAGAAAGGTAAGCTCACATCTTTTGTATGTTATCAATCTCTTTTTGTTGATGTTCCTCATAACACATGGTCGTTAGACTCAGAAAACTGAAGAAAAATGAGAGGAGCATCTATTCTGAAAATCGATTACCTTCACAAGTGGAAGGAGTAGGAACACTTAGGATCATTTTAAAATCTAAATTAATTTTAGATCTTGAAGAAACATTTTATGTTCCATCATTTTCTAGAAATTTAGTTTTAATTTCTAAACTAGATTTATTGGATTTAGAACTCAGATTTAAAAGTTCTTTGGTGGAAATTTTAAAGAATAATGTTTCTATTGGATTTTGTCATTTAATTGATCATTTATACAAAGTTGATTTGGATCCTGAGTGTGAGAATAGTTTGATGACTGTGCATGTGATTTTTGGAAATAAAAGATGTGCTATAAATGAAGACTACTCTAAATTATGGCATAAAAATATTATGCCATATCTCTATACAGAGAATTAAAATAAATGATGGGTACTAGGTACTCTTGATTTCACAAACTTTGACACTTGGGTTGGTTGCATAAAGGGAAAGCAAACCTATAAATCCACAAAAGGAGCTAAAAGAAGCACTAAAACTTTAGAGATTATCCTATAAATCCACAAAAGGAGCTAAAAAAAACACTGAAACTTTGGAGATTATACATATAGACATTTGAGGACCCTCTCCTATTGCATGTTTTACTGGGCAAAAGTATTTTATCTCATTTATTGATGACCATGCAAGATTCATGTACCTTTATTTTCTACTTGAAAAATGAGGCATTAGATGCTTTTAAAGTGTTTAAGGCAAAAGTTGAGAAATAAAAGGGAAAAAATATAGAGATTGTAAGATCGGATAGAGGTGGAGAATATTATGAGAGATATACTGAAATGGGTCAAATACCGGGTCTATTTGCAAAATTTCTGCAACAAGAAGGAATTATAGCCTAATATACTATGCCTGGTACACCTCAACAAAATGGTGTTGTAGAACAAAAGAATTGAACGCTTTTGGATATTATAAGGCGCATGATGAGCTACAATAATTTTCCCGTAAATTTATGGAGTGAAGCCATAAAAATTGCTGTTTATGTTTTAAATAGAGTTCTAACCAAATTAGTTAATAAAACTCCTTTTGAGCTATGGAATAGTTGGAAACCTAGCCTAAGGCATTTATGGACTTGGGGTTGTCAAGTTGAAGTTAGGGTCTATGACCTAAACATAAAGAAATTAAACCCAAGAACAGTTAGTGGTTATTTTATAGGCTATGCAGTTAACTCAAAAGGGTGTAGATTTTATTGTCCTTTTCATACAACTAGAATTGTTGAAGCTAGAAATGCCATATTTCTTGAGGATCATGAGATCACTAATTCAGTGGGAGTGATCTTCCTCATAAGGTTAACATTGATGAAGATATTAGATTGGATGAATCTCTTGTAGATGACTTGAATGTTTTCCAAAGCACACCTACATAAATAATTGGAGAACAATCAAATCAAGAACATCATTTACAAGATGATAATAACCCCACTGATAATACTACTAAAAATGTATAAGAAACAGTAGAATTAAGGAGATCCAATCGAGTTATAATGTTGGATTCAATGAAGATCCCATTTCGTTTTCACAGGCCATGAAAGGTGAAAATTCTATATTTTGGCATAAAGCTATGATGGATGAGATGGAATTGATGGCTAATAATAAAGTTTAGGAATTAGTTGAATTGCCAAAAGGGGCTATCACCATTAGGTGTAAGTGGGTTTATAAAACCAAAACAGATGCCTCTGGTAATGTATAAAGCTAGACTTGTAGCCAATGGTTTCACTCAAAAGAAAGGTATTGATTACCATGAAACTTTTTCTCTAATTTCTAAGAAGGATTGATTAAGAATTATCATGGTTTGATTTAGAGTTACATCAAATGGATGTGAAAATAGCTTTATTGAATGGAGATCTAGAAGAAGAGTATACATGAATCAACCTGAAGGCTTCTCTAAAAATAGCCATTTGGTATGCAAACTAAAGAAATCAACATATGGACTAAAACAAGCCTCTTGTCAGTGGTATATGAAGTTTCACAACATTGTGACATCATTTGGTTTCCTTGAAAATGTTGTTGATTCTTGTATATACCTTTAGGTTAATGGCAGTAAATTCATGGTTTTAGTTCTATATGTTGATGATATTCTCCTTGCAAGCAGTGATTTAGCTTTGTTACATGAAACCAAAAGTTTTCTTTCTAAAAATTTTGATATAAAAGATTTAGGTGAAGCCTTATATGTAATAGGCATAAAGATTCATAGAGATAGGTTTGAAAAGATATTAAGTCTATCATAAAAAGCCTATATCAAAAGAGTTTTCGAAAGATTCAAAATGCAAAGTTGTTCACCTACAATGGCATCAATTTTAAAAGGGGACAAATTCAGTTCAATACAATGTCCTCAAAATGAATTGGAAAAGGAGCAGATGAAGAGTATTCCATATGCATCTGTTATTGGTAGTCTCATCTATGCTCAAGTTTATACAAGACCTGACATAAGTTTTGCAATAGGTATGCTTGGTAGATATCAAAGTAATCCTAGCCTTGATCATTGAAAGGGTACCAATGAGGTTATGCATTATTTGTAAGGAACTAAGGGCTATAAAATTACATACAGACGATATGAACATCTCAAGATAATTGGATATTCGGATTCAGATTCTGGTGCATGTATGGATACAAGGAAATCCACTTCAAGATACATTTTCATCTTAGCTGGTGGTGCTATATATTAGAGGACTGCTAAGCAAACAATTATTGCTTCATCTACCATGGAAGCTGAGTTTATTGCATGCTATGAAGCAACATCACAGGCATTATGGTTAAGGAATTTTATTTCTAGATTGAGAGTTGTTGATTCTATTGTAAGGCCATTAAAGATCTATTGTGACAACT
The DNA here is from genome assembly GCA_038381835.1 of Adansonia madagascariensis. NCBI lineage: Eukaryota > Viridiplantae > Streptophyta > Magnoliopsida > Malvales > Malvaceae > Adansonia > Adansonia madagascariensis. The sequence continues at coordinate 14,159 of JBBYHL010020203.1, forward strand.
CATCTACGATATTTTATTGTAAAAATGAAAAAAGTAAAAGTCGAAGCAAGCATATAGATATAAAGTATCTTACTATTAGAGACCATGTAAAGAAGCAAGAAGTGGATATCCGTTATATTAGTACAGATTTAATGATAGTAGATCTCATGACTAAGGCATTGTCGATGAAATGGTTTAATCTTCATATGGATCATATGGGGCTAGTTAAATTCTAATAAATTTTTGGGCTTCTTTGATTTTATTATTTTACATTCTTAGAGTTGATAAACATGTTAAAGTTTGTGCATATAAAGTTTAATATTATTTGGACCTTGAATGATTATACTAGTTTCATTCATAAAGTATTATCCTATAAAGCACTTTCTTAGAGATGATCATGCATTGTAATACATGGAAATGAATATTTGAATTAGAATGCTACCACCATGATTCGTGTTATGTGAATCTTTAATTGAGTGGGAGGCTAGAGTAACTTATGGCTATGATAAAGTTTTGGATTTAATTGTTACCTATTTGAGTTCTTGGTTTATCATATGGGCTAAGTGGGAGAATGTTAGACTTTATGTGGCCCACATGATAACAAATGGACCAAGATAATTAAATCAGGTTATTAAGGTGAAATTATAAAGTAAATCCTAATTGAAGTTTAACCACTTTAGTGATGAAAGTTTAACTCTACTTTAATAACTAATTAGAATACAGATTCCTTGATGGTAGGATTTAACTCTAATTAGTCTAGTATAAGTTCCTAGTTGAGTCTATAAATTGCCTGTGCACCATCATAAGGTGATTACCAAAAAAGAAAAATAGAGTAGAAGGCTCGTACGGATCATCTTTTTGTATGTTGGAGTAAAGTCATTTGTCTTGATCAACAATGGCTGGAGGTACATTTTAATTAAATTATTACATATCACACATACTGGTTCTTACTCTTTATCTTTTTCTTCTAATTCATTGAAGCTAGATGATATTCCTTATGTACCTAAAACCTTAAATAATCTTATTTCAGTTTCTAAACTTTTTGATTATGATAAGATATTTATGGAATTTCGTTTTTCTTTGTTTCTTTTATTAAAAATCTTCACTTAAGAAGCCATTTGCAAAAGGCATAAACAATAATGGAGTCTAGTAATTCAAAGATGTTAGGCCATTGGTCAAAGCACTTGTTTTAGCCATGATTGGTCTTAAAACTGATTTTTCCACCTGGCATCAATGCCTTGGACATACTTCTGCACTAATTCTAAAATCTATTTTGAATTCATTTTAAAGGAAATCTTGTATTTGAAAAAAGATTTATTAAATTAAACAGTCAAGAATTATATAATACATAGCAAGTAGCAAAAAAATACAACAAGATTATAAGTCAGATTCCTTCAAGATTTTTGAATTATGCTTGCATGTGATTACAAAATTTTCCAACAAATAAAGTCTTCAAGATTAAGATCATACCTCCCAAAAACTTGTATCTTAAGGGAGAAACCCTTGGAATAAGGTCCACTGAGAAAGATCATGCCCAAGCTCTTCTGAGATCATAAGCATTCTAAATACAATGCCTTTAGCGGTAATCCACAAGAATGGCAATGGCAACCTCTTTAAGCTTCAAGGTTTATCTAGTGCTAGCTAGAAGATCTTAAGATCTTGAACAAGAGGCATAGTTGTTGGTTTTCTTTCGAGAATGATTATTGGTCGATCAAGAAATGAAAAATGGAAATAGAGGAAAATAATAAAAAGTAGGGTCAACTTTTTTAGGGATTGGTTGAATTAGATTTGAAAATTTTTGTTACAAGTAAATCACATTAACAATGTATTTATACATTGTAAATTAGATAAGATATTAAGGTTAACCTTATGGGCAGCCTAAATTAATATTCATTAGAGAAATAGTAAAACTCTTTTACTAGTCCAACCAAGATTGAGCCTTTAACTAATGAGTATCTTGGCTTACCACCACATTTATTAGGCTTTGAATCATTTACCCTAAACCTTATATAGGTCTAATTGGACTTTATTCAAAACAAGGCCCATTAAATCAAGTAATTAGGGTTTTACCTAACCTAAATTTACTTGAAAGAATATTAATTCTTAATTAATTTCTTGCCTAAATAAAAAATTTTACTTTAAGTAAATTTAATTAAATAATTATCTAATTTACTAAGAATAATTATCAAATAATTATCTTAGTAACTAAAAATAAAATTTGGCCATTATAAAAATAACCTGAATGACATGTCTACTATTAAACATTATCTTGATAAGTCATACTTATCTTTCTCACCTTGTTAGGATATCCCTATTAGATTTTATTAATTTAATTTATGCCTTTAGAAAACTTAATTTAACTAATTTAATTAATTATACCATAATATACAAGTCATACTTAATTAAATTTTGGTTTTAATCCAATTAATCCGTCCTGTTATGTGTGACCGATTTGATTCCCAATATATTGGCAATGAACATAAATAATCTCATTAATCATGTTCATAGATTAAGAGTGAGATCTAGCAATCCATCATGACCACCTAAATATTAAAGAGTCAATTGTGACCTTATTGAAACCTTTCAATGACTAGCCTATTAATGTAATTCAGTTTTTCACCTTATATTCCAAGAATGAGCATGAGCATAGTGTAGTGTCTACCCATGCTTTAATCCATATTAGTTCCTACAGCTAATGTTTAATATTATGAATTTAGAGAAATGATTTTTCCTAAATTCATCATGCTTTGGCCAAATACTTCGATCCTATTGACCATAGCCAAGATTAGATAGGATATATCTATGATGTTACTAAAAGTGGTGAATCTTCTCTTGATCACTCATCCACTTTTGTGTGGTTCATGCCATACCCAAAATTAACCTTAGTAGATATCTCTCCTCATGAACACGTTCAAATGAAATCAAAGTATGGTATTCCTCATACAAGATGACTTGGTATTACAAGTCTGAAAGCCAGTTATACAACTAGCACGTAAGAACATTTTCGTAAACACTTGAGTGACTTATACAAAATAAAGTTCTCACACGAGCTATGTTTACTAAACTTATTTCCATAAAAAAGCACCTACATGTCATCCCAAGTATCCCTTATACTTCAACCTATGAGGCTAGTTACTTACTTTATAAGTAAAAAGACATAACACATGTTAGTCTTTGAGCATTGCTAATGCCCTGTTTTAGCATATGCTGACCAAAAACAACTTTAGGAATGTGTCTTTGATGCATAAAGATTTCATAATTATAACTCTTTGTAATTCTTTTGCAATGCCTTATATGGTCCATGGGCTTTATCCAATTAGTGGATTCATAATTTTTAGTTATGCCACTGATATAAAGGAAAACCTTGTATCATTAAAATATAGTGATGGGTTTGCATTTCTAATTATATGCCTCTAAGTCCAATCTGATTAGCTCTAAGGCACATTTACTAACGCATTTTCCTTACCTTATTCTTCAAATAAGATCATTACTTCTTGTAATGCATGCAAATGTAACAACAGTCATAGACTTCCTCTTTCCAGTTTAAGTCTTTTGAGTCGACGACATTAGATATCATTCGTACTGATTTATGTGGGTCAGCTAGTATTTCTTCTGTTAATGGTTATAGATATTATGTATCTTTTGTGGATTATTTTGCCAGACATATTTAGTTTTATCCTATTAAAAATAAATCTAATTTTTTTCTTTATTTCCCACATAGAAAACATTATAATAAACTATTTTAAAACTTTTAGTGTTAGTATTTACTTTAATTATGGTGTAGAATATGAAAATTAACTCTTTTGTTCAATTCTCTAGGTATACAACATCTTTAAACTCTATATACTCCTCAACAGAATGCCATAGTTGAACTAAGCCACAAAGCATTGTTGAGACTAGCCTTATTTTATTAGACCAAGCTTCCATGCCTCTTTCTTATTGGTCATATGCAATTGTTGTAGCTATATATATCTTCTAAATAGGCTACCTTTTCATGTCTTAAAAAAATACGTGTCTTTGCAATTTGCTTTTTCACTAATAGCTTAATTTCACAAAATTGAAAGTTTCTGGTTGTTTTTGCTATCCCTTACTTAAACCATATGTAGCATATAAACTTGACAATAAATCTAGACCATATATATTTATAGGAGCATTAGAGTATTTAATATTGTTTAGACATTCAATCAAATAGGATTTGTGTTTCTCGACATGTTATTTTTGATAAGTCCAAATTTTCACATTCAACATCTACAAATGCATAAAGCAAAACATGCTACATTTGAATATGATACTATTATACCATTTGCACTTACAACATCTTGAGCACAACTTCCAATCACAACTTCAATAGTTTTCTCTTCCTTGTAAGTGGCTATCTTTAGTGACAGCTCTCCTTCATCAACACAAGTATCTTCTAAAGATTCTCATTTTTCTTTGCCTATTCCTTCTAATTCTATTCAAACTCACCCAATCATTATTTGATTCCAAAACTATTAGTATATGCCTTTGAACTAATCAGATTAGGACATGGGATATATAGTCAATTACCTACATACCAGTTACTAAAGTTAGTAACTTAAGGTTTTCTTTCAATGTAATGGCATGCTTGACTATCATGAAACCACTAGAACTTAGAAGGCTTTGCAAAGGAATTGCAATGGGTTTTAATTATGAAATCCTTATGCTTAAAAGCCAAGTTCCTTAAAATGTTCATAGTTATGATAGGGCATTGGCAATGCTCAAAGACTAGTGCATGTTATGCCTTCTTATAAAGTAAGCAACCAGTCCTATAAGTTGAAGCATGCCAGACATTTAGGATGGCATGTGGGTACTTGTTTTGTGGAAACAAGTTCACTAAACATGGACTATATAAGAACTCAATTCAGTATTAGTCACTTAAGTGTCTATGGAATATGTTCTCATGTGTCAATCATGTATGATAGTCCTTAAAGTTGTGATACTAGGTCACCTTGTATAGAGATTATAGTGGTTTGATTTCATCACAAAGTGGTCTACTTTGATGGATGCTTGAGGTAAGGTAATTTTAGGTATGACATGAAACAACGAAGATGGATGAGTGATCTAAAGAGGATTCACCACTTCAAGTGACATTAGAGATATATCCTAATTGTTCTTAACTATGGTTAACTGGATTAAAGTTTTTGGCTAAAACATAATGAATTGTGAGGAATTCCTCACAGATTCATAATCATTAACCATAAGTTGTAAGAATTAACATGGATTGAAGCATGAGTAGACACTGCATCATACTTATGCTTATTTTGGTATATTTGCTAAAAGGACTGTATTGCACTATTAGATGGTTACTGAAAGGTTTCGATAAGGTCACATTAACTCTTCAACATTTGGTCATGATAGGTTGCTAGATCCCGCTCTTGATTTATGAACATAGTTAATGAGATTAATTATGTTCATTGTCAACATGTTAGGAATCTAATAGTTTACACATAAAAAGATAGATTTGTTAGATTAAATTCAGGATTTAATTAAGTATGACTTAATTAAATAAAAGGTATGACTAGAAGGACTTAATTAAATTAGTTCAATGATGAGCCTTATCAGAATAAAACTCAATGGACACAGATCTTTAAGGTTCTAATGGTTCAAAATGAAAATAAAAAAAGAATATAAGAAACTGGAATCTGAAAGTTGAAAGGATGGAATGGATAAACCTTGAATTGATTGATAAAAATCATTGCCACAATTAATACAAGGGTTAAGTGCCACTTTTAGGGAATGAAACCATAAAAGATAAGTCTCATAAACTTGCCACCAAGAAGACTTGGATAAGAGAAAAGAACTAAAAATAATCAGCAGCTTTATTGATCAATTCTGAATGATTCAAAAGCAAGCATAAGGTCCTCTATTTATAGTACAGGATTCAGCCAAAGACTTTTACAAGAAAAGAAAAACTAAATCCTAAATAATCAATAGAATTAATCTTTGCAAGCTGGATGTCTTAATGTGGCCTAGATGCTAATCCTGACCAAGCCTGACTTAAACGGCCCTTGACTATGTAAGTGGTAATATGTCATTATTTTAAAGCTATTTATTCTTCTCTTTTTTTTGGGCTATATCAATATTAATATTCTCTTATTTCTAGGGATTCGGTAGTTAAGATGAATCGTTCGCCCATTTTAACCTTAAATAGTCATCACAAAATGACCATTTGTTTGGAGTCACCACTAATCTGTTTTGGCTAGGTGAGATTGGTCACCTATCGAAATTAGTGCTTTAAAGGCCATAAAACCCTAAAGATATATTCCGTCGTCTATGGAGTACCAGAGATCATTTTTAAAGGTTCGAAAGTCGATTACAGCCACAAGTAAGGATCGACCCTCTCGTAGTGCCCAAAATTGGTACCTTATTAATCATGGTTAATTTGAACTTTAATTTTTATCCGACTTCAATATGTGATATTTAAATACAATTCCCGTATTGTTAAAATAAGATTTTATTATTCCATCAGAGAAAATCAAGGTTTTGCATTTTGAAAATCGAAACGTCTTACACACCCCCACCGAAAAACCAATGGGACATGAAAGTTTTTATTATTCCCTTTTATACCCCAACAGAAAACTAAAGGGACCTAAAAGGTTCTAAAAAACCAAAATGTCTTTCACATCCTATTGGAGTACCTAGCAGAATGTGAAAGGTTTTTATTTGTATAAAATTCTCGATTTCCATTTTAAAATGGGTATTTCATCATTAGAATGATTCGTAAAACCCTTATCACATATGAGTGGGAGGAATTTCATGCATCATTCTAACTCTGAGACATTGCTTTTATTTTACAAAGACATATGAATTAGTTGAAACAAAAATAAATGACCTATGACTCGGTCTAGACACTAAAGTACTAATACGAATCTAAGGACTAAAAGGATAAAAGAAAAACGAACTTATCCTTAAAGTATACCTTCGGTATAGAAATACCTAGTGGTTACTTAAGACTAGGTTTTAAGAACAATTAAAATACCCCTAAGGCTTGCCATCGATACTAAGGCACCCGGTAACTACTTAAGATTGGGTTTTAAGAAAAATTAAAATATTTCTAAGGCTTACCATTAACACTGAAGTGCCCGGTAATTACTTAGGATTGGGTTTTAAGGAAAATTAAAATATTTCTAAGGCTTACCATCGACATTAAGGCACCCAGTAAAAAAAATTATGAAAATACCACTTGAGTATACCTTTGCCATGAAAATATCCTGGTACCCCTAAAGGACTCAAGAATGACCTTAAAAGGCTACCTTAAACATTCATCTTTTTCATAAAAGCATCCCGTGAATAAAATTATAAAAATGCCCCTGGGGTAACCTTTGCCATGAAAGTATCCCGGTACCGCTAATGGACTCAAAAATGACCTTAAAAGGCTAAAGGAACCTTAAACATTCACCTTTGGCATAAAAGCATCTCGTTGAAAAAATTACCAAAATGCCCCTAGATTTTTGAAAATTACATTTCGTATCCTTCGGAGGACCGAACAAACACGAAAAGTTTTAAAAATTTCTATACCCCTACTGAAGGCCATAATAGAAATCATTAAAACTGGTAAAATATACATTTTGCCCCCCTAAATATGAAAATTTGCTATTTAGTCCCTAAACTTTTAAAATTTTTCATTTTAATCCCTGCATGGTAAAATGCCCTAAAAATCATAAAATCACATGAAAATATACATGGAAAATACAGCAAATATATCAACAAGAATTCAGCCAAACACCTTGGCCTTAAAATAAAATTTTTTCTATATTTTGCAAAATAACCCTTTAACTTTGTAAAATTACATTTTGACCCCTACATAAAAAATAACATCACAAAACATAGCAAAAAAAATCATCAAATCAGCCAAGAATTAACCCAAAAATCATGAAAAAAAATCTACGTGAAGGTTTGGCCAAGCACTTTTGGTCATAAAACACGATTTTTGCATATTTTGCAATTTAGCCCTTAAATTTTCTAAAATTGCAAAATGGCCTCTAAAATGTTAAAATCACCTAAAACATGTTCCAAAACACACAAAATCAGTTAAATCAGTTCCCTAACAGCCTATGAAGCTCTCGACCAAATCAAAAAATAGCATAAAAAAAGTTTACGTACTTTATGATTTAATCCCTAAAATTTCTAATATTTACAAAATGGAATAAAAATATGAATCAAGATAATAATAAGCACAAAATCATCATTGCCAATTCATATCAAATTCAGCAAAGATAAAAAATAAATATGCATCGATATGTTGTATCACAAAATCATGAAAATAAGCATGGATAAATATCATCAAGTTCAATAAAAAAATGACAAAAAATGAATATATAAATATGTAGGTCAACATAGTAATAAGAGAATATTAAGGATAACACTATAACAATAAACATATACATTCAATAAGATTAATATCTCATCAAAAACAACAATATTTCCAAAAAAAAAAAAGAGAATAAAACTTTAAAACAAAAATTTATATATATCAACAAATATATAGGAAATTGATCATTGGCAACATGTTAGCCTTTCAACATGGATAAAATTCATGAGCTTAAAATGATTTTGACTCATATTAAAGAAGAAAAATGATGGATATATAGCAAAGATTGCTATTAAACATAAATTTCTTGAAATTTTCCATGAAAAATAGTTGAATTTGAATATGGAAAGCTTTTTACTGGAGAGAATTTTTCATTTTTTTTTTTTTGGGGGTGGCAAGATGATGGATTTTTGAATCCATCTTGCTGTGAGATTCCATCCATAATCCATAAAACTTTCATTTCATTTAGTATATGTCATAATTTGTTATTTTTTTATTTTTATATTTGATTTGTTTGAGATGTGATTTGATTTTTGACAAATTGATTGGATTTAAATTTATAACTCTTCTCTCCTGGTGATGTCATGCATGATATCATTGATTTCTATAGATATTTTGAATGATATTAGTATATAATATGTAAAATTATACCATAAAAGTTAACTATAAGAACTAAATTGTAAACATTAAAAATTATGCTTTTAAAATAAAATTTCATATAATCAATTTAATTCAATCTAATGACAAAAGTGATTTCTATGTACAAGAAAAAAATTAAAAATAGCAAACTCGTAAAATTTTACGAGAAAAACTTTTACCGAGAAAAATTGTTAAATGTAAAAAAATACAAAACTCTTAAAATAAATTAATTTTTTTTACAAACTGAATTAATAGGGATTAAAAAATAATATTTAAAAAATTTTAAAAATTATGAACTTCGAAAAATCCTGCTGAAGAAATTTACAAAGTAAAAACTCTATATTTTGGTAACAAAAAAATTCTAAAACTCATAAAATAAATTAAAATTTTCAAACATGATTTAATATAAATTAATTATTAATAATTTTAAGAATTTTAAAAATTTTAAAAATTATAAACCGAAAAATATTATCCCAAAAAAATTTACAAAGTAGGAAACTCTGTATTTTTGGAAGCGGAAGAAATTATGGAAGAAAATGAAAAACTCATAAAATAAAATAAATTTAAAAAAATGATTTAATATGAATCAAACAGTTATATTTGAAGAATTTTAAAAATTATAATCTCAGAGAAATCCTACAGAAAAAATTTACGGGTAGAAAACTTTGTATCTCTGTAACAAAAAAAATTTAAAACTCATAAAATAAATTAAAATTTTCCCAATTGATTTAATATGGATTAAATAATAATACTTAAAGAAGTTTAAAAATAATACAAAAAAAAATTATGGAGTATAAAACCCGTATCTCAGTAACAAAAAAATTTCTAAAACTCATAAAATAAATTGAATTTTTTCAAAACAAAACTAATATGAATTAAATAATAATATTTAAAGAATTTTAAAAATTATAAACTAAGAAAAAGTTTCTCAAAAAATTACGAAGGTAAAAAACTTCATATTTTAAAACGGGAAAAATTTTAAAATTTATAACAAATAAATGAATTTAAAAAAACTGATTTAATGGTAGTTGAATGTGAATATTTAAAGAATTTTAAAATTTAAAACTCAAGAAAATTACATCAAAAATTTTACAAATAACGAAAAGTTTATATTCTAGAATCGAGAAAATTTTTAAAAAATACATTAAAAATTATATAAAATGAATTAAATAAAAGATATTATTCAAATGATTAATTTATAAAATGATAAAGATGAAAATTCAAAATTCACCGTTCGAGATAATTTTACCAAAAAAATTTTACGAGTACAATACTCGTGATACTTTGAAAAAAATTCAAAATTAATTACAAAAATAACCAACTTGACACATTGTGGTATAAAATACCAACACAAATTTTTCATTGAATATTTCTACTTTTTCTGAGTGCATATCAGCATAAATACTATACAAGTATCAATAAAAATATACGAAGGTCAATTTCCTGAGTTTTTCAAAAAAAACTCAAAAAATTCATAAAAATAAGAAAATTAACTACGAAATCATCCACAAAGGTAATTTCCAAAATTTGTCAAGAACTTGTTAAAAAACACAAATTTTTCCTTTACAGATTCGTCTTTTTTACCTGAGAAAATGGATTTTTCCATCATGTGTATATATAGTTATTTATATATGACTGATTAAAATTACAAAAATGTGAAACCCCTCTTGTGAAGTTGACCTCCATTAGAGTGGCCACTAATTTTCGTTCTCAGACACCTGGGACTTTTAGGGGTAGACAGCCTGGACGAATTTAGGTGTCTACACTAGATGAATTAAAAAATTCAAAAAACACAAAGTCAACTAAAACATAAAAGGAAACTAAAAGCTTTAGGGATTAAGTAACAGCTATCACACTAAAACTCTTCTAATTTGGTTGTTGTTGACTTCCTTACTCAAAAAGACTTTTAGAATCTTCAAAGACTTTCTTTATCAAGCATGTAATATACCAAATTAACTCTTTTAACCTTTGATCATGTGATTAGGCCTGTATACTCGAACTTCTCTTTTGGGCCTACTAATTCGAACCAACCATGATATGGCACATCATCTCTTCTTTCTCAAAAAAGACTTGCTCTTAAATCCACACCATCTCTATTATCCAAGGTGGCAAATAGGGCGAAAGATCTTGAACATTGAAAGTGGTGCTCACATTGTATTCTTCACGTAAGTCAACCTTGTAAGTTTTGTCATTTACCTTCTTACGGACCCTAAAAGGATCAGTAGCTCATGAAATCATCTTTGACTTCCTTTGATTAGGAAACCTCTCTTTGCAGAGATGAATCCTCACAAGATCTCCTTATTTGAACAGAGCTTGCTTTCTCTTTTTATTCTTCGATTCACAAAAGCTTCACTCTTTTTCTCGATCTATTTTTTGACTTTTTTGTGCACATTTTCACCATTTAAGCCTCTTTAACTTTATCTATACAACTCCTTTTACTAATTGGTATAGTGCTAAATCGAGAGATGTAGTTGGGTTGAAACTATAGACCACCTCAAAAGGAGAATGCTTAGTAGCTCTTTGTATACTATGATTGTAAACAAACTTTATACATTCTAAGCACTCATCCCAATTTTTCATGTTCTTGTTCACTACTGTCCTAAGTAAAGTTGAAAGTGTTCTATTAACAGCATCTGTTTACCCATCGATTTGTGGATGATTTGTGCTAAATAACAACTTGGTTCCAAGCTTTTCCGACAAAGTCTCCCACATATAACTAAATGTAGGCACTTAATTTCGCCCGAACGCCTTTTTTTTCAATTTGTCCTAATTATCTAGGACTGAGGACCTAGTAGTCCCTTAGTAGAGGTCGACCTCTGCCAGCTAGATTACACATTTTTATAACTTATTCTATCATACCTAAATGGCTGCATATGCACCTAAAGAGAAAAATGTAGTTTTAATGGCTATAGAGTATAAATATCAAATAAAAAATGAATATTTAAGAGAAAAATTGTTTTTGAATATTTTCTTGTCAAAATTTGGAAATTCATTTTTGTAGATAATATCTAGGTTAAATCTTCTATTTTTAGGAATTTTTTGAGATTTTTCTGTAAAATATTAAAAGTTGATCGTCGTATATTTTTATTAATACCCGTGTAGTATTTGTGCCGAGATGCACTCCCAAAAATAAAAAAAAATATTCAAGAAAAAATCCATATTGGCATTTTATACCATGATGTGTCAAATTGACAAATTTATTAATTAATTTTGAATTTTTTACTATACCGTGAGTTTCTGTGCATGGATTTTTCAGTAAAACTTGTTTCAAAATTCAAGTTATTATCTTTATTATTTCCACCAATTAATGCTTTGAGCAAGGCATTAAATTGAACTTATTTTTCTGAGTTCTAAAGTTAGATTTATTTTCTAAATTTTTTCATTTCCAAAATATAAAATTTTTTACTCAGTAAATTTTTTTTGTCGGATTTTTTTAAGTTTATAATTTTAAAATTCTTCAAATATTTTCATCAAATTCCTATTAAATCAGTTTTTGAAAATTTAATTTATTTTATGGGTTTCTAATTTTTTTTAAATAACAATTTTCTTTTATAAAAGGTTTTTCTAGTACAATTTTATAAGTTTTAGATTTTAAGTAAAATTTTATAAGTTTTAGATTTTAATTGTCTTTTTCTTGCACATAAGACTTCTTAAAAATTTTGTTATATAATTTAATACTTAGAATTTTTATAAGAAAATTTCATTATCTTTATTAATTTTAATTTTTTGCAAAATTTCTTTAATGGCCTAAAACTTTCAAATTTTACAAATAGACGTAATAAGCCCAATAATTTCTCAACAAGTCCAATAACTTTGCAAAGCTCATTTTTGATTTTCTCGTAAGGTCATTTTAATTCTCTAAAAAGCCCACCAAGCCCATTTTAATCTCTAATGTTCTAATAAAGCCCACTAACCCTTTCTTTTCTTTTCTTTGATGAATTTTACATATATATACATCAATTATTTTGGTTCATATTTTTTCTATGGAATTTTGATTGGAATTCCCGCATGATTAAATTCTTAATTGGATTTATCATGTGAAATTTTCTTTTTTTTTAAAAAAAACTATATGAACTTTAAGCTATTAACATTTTTTTCACGGAATTTCCAATTAGGATTTTCTTGCATCTTGATTGCATTTATTTCTTTATTTCCAAGATGATTTTTACTTGTAAATTTATAATTTAATTTTCCTTTTACATAATTAATTTTATAATTTACTAATTTAATTACATGAAATTCAATTTGGTTAGAATTAAATTCTTTTCTAACTTATTTAGTTTGTTCTTAACTAGATCATCAAGTTAGGCCAAAAGGTACTACATTGTCATCATGCAGAATCAGGACAATAGGATGGTGGCTTGTAAGAAAAGATAACAGAAGCATAGGCTCATTACAGACCAATAATTATTTTTAACCTAACAAATTAACAAATTAATAATTAAACAAAAAAAAGAGAGAAAAAGGATGAAAAAAGTATGGAAATTTGGCCAAGGAGGATTTTCATCCTTGGCCGAATCATCTTTTCATTTGCTCTATTAGTTTTTAGCAAAAAAAGAAAAGCCACAAAAAAAGGAAGAGAAAAAAGGAATTTTGATTTTTTTCAAAGCTTTCAAGTTTTTTTTTTTTTTTTAAATTCATCTTGTTCATTTCATCTTTTATTTTTATTCACTTCATTTTCATTTTCTTCAACTCCTGATGGTAGTTCCATGATCCTTACTTATTAAAGTGATTAAGCTTAAACTATTGCATATTTTATGCTTTAAAAGCTAAGCTTGGAACCATGACCGTTCCTTTTTGTTTTTCTTTAAATTTCATCAAAACCATATTTTCAAAGTTTAAATGCTTTAAATCATGTTCATATGTACTAAAAATAAATTCTAATATTGATGGATTTCATGAATCATACATGGTTGTATTTAGCATTTTCTATCTTTGCATCTAGTTTGTGATTTTTCTTGAATATTGATATTTTGAGAATTTTTGTTGTGTCGAGCTTGGTAGTGCTCTAGCATGGCATTAACATGCATTTAAGTCTAGTTCATGAAAAGTGAATTTTTAAGGGTAATTTTATAAGTAGTTGAAATTTTGGAGCTTAAATTTTTTCTTTAATCTTTAGGCCATTTATTTCAAAATAAACATTCATTTTCCTAATAAAACTAGTTGGAAAACCATTTTTTAAAATCCAAAATTTACAAAATCATCACCGTTACTAAAAATTTTGTGTTTCAAAAATTATTTAGCTTACTTGAATCCATTAAAACCCTAAATTTGAGCAAAAATTGTGATATTCTAAACACAATTTCGTTGTAGAAATATAATAGTATAATATAAAAATTTTTTTTGACAAAAATGGATTCATATGCCTACATATCAAGGACCAAAAGTTTAAAAATCATCACAAATTGGCTAGAATTTTTTAGGGTTTTTGAGTTTTCAGATTTGTTTCACCAACTTTGGGACTATGGTTCTCATAACACGAGACTCATCTGACCAGATTACAATACCACTAGAAATATTACATTTTATGCTATAAAACCCATCTAAGTTTTGACAAAAGAAAGGACATCAGAGAACAAATTTTTGGCAACTCAAAGTTGCTTATGTGAAACTATCAAACCTTATTTTTAATTTAAAAAAAAAACAGTTGATTTTTTCACAAAACACAAATCGAATTAAGTTGCTACAAGAATTGTTAGAAAGGTCTTGAAGAAATCCCTGAAACAGTAATCACCTTGTTATCGAAAAATCACCAGAATAACATTGAAATAATTTAAAAGTCAAGGATTGCTAATAGCAAAACATGAATATTGTAAATAAAAATATTCCAAATGCTAAAATTGACTACGATTACAGTTAATCATACCTTAAAACTTCGATTATAAGCCTGATTTTGAAATTCCATATTCTCTTTTCTCTTCTAGGTTTTTTTTCCTTTTTTTATTTTTTTTACGACAATAAAACTGCTAGTAGGTTTTCTTCTCTCTCTCTTTTTTTCTTTTAATAAAACCTTGATAAGCTCTAGTGACATAGTTTATAAAAAAAAAGTGGGCTATATATATATATTTTTCCTTTGGGCCAAGTATTACAATTTAAATTGGTGGATGACTTATTAAAGATTTGGATTAAATTTGGATATCTCATTGTAGCTTCATTAAGTATATCTTGTTGACACAATAGTGGTATATTTTTTGTATTCTCACGATGATAAAATGCCTATATAAAGGCATGGTTGCATGAGATAATGTACTATGAAGTAGTAGAGAGATTTATAAGTTAGAGTATTTGTATAAGTTTTACAACAATAAGAAAGCTTGAAAATACCTAGCTAGTTCATGAAGAACAAGATTATCAAATTTTTATATTTCTTTGTTCTTGATCACTTTGCTATCTTCATTTAATTTACAACTCATTATCAGCACGAAGTTCTAATTGATAATTTAATGTGTGAATTTTCTTTTGACTATATAAATTAAAAATTTTTTCTATAATTTTTTTCATTCATGATAATAAACATATATAGTTGGGATACTATAACAGTAGCCCCTAAACTTTATCAAATGTTATAATGTGGTACTTGTACTTTAAAATGTCTAATTGAGTGCGTAAAGTTTCTCTGTGTTTGGTATTTTGGTACCTAACTCTAACACCATTAAATACATGATGACATTGCATTTTTATCCAATCAAAAATTGACACATGGCACTACATATTGTTGCCACGTGTATTAATAACAAAATCTTTTTCCTTTTTTTTTTTGCAAATATTTTTAATAAATTTAACAAATATTTCAAAAAATTTAAAACATTAAATAAAATAATTAAATGCCATATTTAACTTTTTAAAATGTTAAAACATAATATTTAATTTTTTAAAATTTGAAATATTGATTTTTAACAGTTACATTTAATATTTGAAAAATTAATTATATATTTAAATTTTTAATTTTAAATTAATTTTGTAGTATTCAAATTTTTTTAAAAAAATCACATATTAATTTTTAAAAATATAATGTTAAAATTTTTATATTTTAATATATTTTATTAAAAATGGATATTAATTTTAATTATTTTTATATTTAAAAATATAAAAATATTTAAAAAATTAAAAAGTAATATATGGAATTAAAATCATTTTTAAAATATAGAATGTTAAAATTATTTTAAAATATACAAATTTAAATCTACTTATTAAATAATTTTTAATGTCTAAAATTTAAAAAAAATTAAATTATCAAATTTAATTTAAGATATTTATAAAAAAGAAAAGAACAGAGAACAAATTTTTTTGTTAGTAGACATTGCACCATTATATGGTGCCACATGTTGAATTTTTATTGGATACAAAATAAAAGGCATTATTTTTTACTAATACACGTGGAATTATTATGTGGTGCCACGTATTAATTTATCATTGGATACAAAGGTCATGTCACATATTTAACAGTATTAGAATCAGGTACTAAAACCCTAAACGAAAAGAAATTCTAATATCTTAATTAGACATTTTAAAGTACAGGGACTATATTGGAAGATCTGATAAATTTTAGGGGTTATTGTGACATTATCCTTATATATTTAAACATTTGAAGAGATTATAATTTTTACTGTGTTTAACATCCTGCAGAGGTGATAATTTTATGCTTAATCTCCAGATAAGATTATATTTACCTCTAGAAAAGGTTAGAAATTTATTTTGATTAATCTCCTGAAAAGTTTTTCTTGTCACCCGAAAATGATAATTTTATATTATTCTTGAAGAAGATTAATCTATGTGATTATATTAGTATTATGACATATAATTTGTGAAGAACAAATTTTATAAAATTTATGTGACCTTAATATTCACAATGAAAAAAATGTGAATAACTTGTGTTCATAATTCTACCAATTATCATTTGATTTTTTTAAGTAAAATACCAAGTTTCATGATTAATTATCCTTTATGTCATGATACATGTGTAATTTATTTTATTATTTTTTAGTTCTACAATGTCAAACCATACAAAGTTTAAGTTCGTTTCCCTCGATATATCAATTTAAAAACTATTTGCCATGGAAACTTGATGTTGAAATTCACCTAGATGCTATGAATCTTGGTGAAACAATTAAAGAAGGAAATGATGCATCCTTACAAGATCATGCTAATGCAATGATATTCCTTTGCTACCATCTCTATGAAGGATTAAAAGCCAAATACCTGACGCTAAATGATCCATATATCCTTTAGCAAAATTTGAAAGAAAGATATGATCACCACAAAGCAATAATTCTTCCAAAAGCTTGCTATGAATAGATTCACTTGTATTTGTAAGATTATAAAACAATAAGCCAGAAGAATTAATTCTTAATTGAAGTTATGAGGAGATAATATTACTGAGGAAGATATGATAGAAAAAACCTAATCTATTTTCCATGCTTCTAATATGCAACTGCAACAACAAAACCATGAGTGTGGATTAAAAATATTCTAAATTAATATCATGTCTTCTCATTACTTAACAAAATAATGAACTTCTGATAAAAAAACCATCAATCACGACCAGCTAATTTAGAGCCATTCCTTGAAGTAATGCTATATCATATGGTTATCATGGTCATGGTAGTAGTAGCCATGGTCATGGTGGACCTCATGGTGATTGTAACAACTTAAATTTTTAAGAGAGTAGAAAATAATGAAGAGAAACATGAAAAGGGCAAAGTTTTACAAAGAAGCTCTAAAAAATATAGAAATTATAGATATGGCATGAAAGGTCATTGGTTATGTACCTATCTTACGTCCAAACATCTTGTTGATCTTTATCGGGCTTTTTTGAAAGAAGAAAGAAAAAGGTGCAAAAGCATAAATAAATTTTGTGGAACAACACACTTCAATTAGCACCACACACCTTGATGTTTATGATTTTTTTGAGAATGTTGATGGGAAAATTAATCATATGATTAGTGGTGAAAATATTCATCTTGGCTAACTTTTAAATATATCATATTTAGTTTATTAGCTCTTCTTCAACAACCTATTTTTAATTTTATGTTATCTTTAATATAATATATCTGCTTTATATATTTATGGATAATATTATATTTTGACAATTTCTTTATGTTTATAATTCTTTAACTCATTTTATTTGTCTGTCTTGAAGACATATGGATATATCTGAATTCAATGGTAGAGATTTATGTCTAGTAGACATTGCAATAACTCACACCATTCTCAAAGATAGAATGTATTTTTCTCTTTTAAAATTAGTTGATGTAAAATTAAATACAACATCTGGAGTTGCAAATATAATTTAAAGTTCTGGAAGAGCCTCATTTTACTCCTTCCAGGAACAAAATTAACAATAACTGATGCTTTATATTCTAGTAGAGCACAGAGAAATCTACTAAGATTTAGAGATATATAACATAATGGTTATCATATTAAGACCACAAATGAAAATGAGAAAGAATTTTTTATACATAACACCACTTATATGAAGCAGAAAACATGAAATAGAAAAATTGCTCAAATTATTTTATGAATTATGTTATACTTATATAAATCTTATAGAATACAATATTATGGTTAAGCATAAGTTATTCGACCCAAAAACTTATATTCTTTGACATGATTATTTAGGTCATTTAGGTGCAACAATGATGAGAAGAAATTATTGAAAATTCAAATGGACACCTACTAAAGAACTATAAGATTCTTTTACCAAATGAATTTTCACATGCTGCTTATGCTCAAGGCAAAATGATTACTACGCCATCGCCATCTAGAATAAGAATTGAATCTCTTCTATTTCTAGAAAGAATTCATAGAGATATATGTGGGCCTATAACTCCATCATGTAGACCTTTTCTATATTTTATGGTATTAATAGATGCCTCAACTCATTGGTCACATGTTTGTTTATCATCTAAAGAAATGTTGCATTTGTAAGACTCTTTGTATAAATAATTCAAGTAAGAGCATAATTTTTAGATTATATAATTCAAAAAATTTGTCTTGATAATACAGAAGAATTTTACATCTCAAGTTTTTATTGATTATTGCATGTCAATTGAAATTACTTTAGAAGCATCCTGTAGCATATATACATGCATAAACTAGTTTACCTGAGTCATTAATTAAACTCTTATAGCTAATTGGTAAACCATACTCTTGAAAACAATGATGGGTAATTCTGCTTGGGAACATGCTATATTGCATGTTCCAACATTTATTAGAATAAGGTCAACTACTTCTCACAAATACTTCCCTTTACAATTGGCTTTTGATCAAGTATATATAACTTTAAAAACCTTTGGCTATGCAGTATATACTCCAATAGCTCCAAGACAATGTAGAAAAATAGGTTTACAAATAAGATTTATGAATTTATGTTGAATTTGAATCTCTACCGATTACAAAGTACCTTAAACCATTGATTGGAGATGTGTTCATAGAAAATTTTGTTGATTGTCAATTTGATGAAATAATGTTCCCAAGATTAGAGGGAGAAAAGTAAAAACTAAAAACAAAAAAACAAAAAATCTCATGGAATGCATCATCTATATCTCATTTTGATCCTCACACAAATCAATGTGAACTAAAAGTTTAGAAAATTATTCATTTGCAAAATATTGCAACTCAATTACTAGATGCATTTACTGATATTAAAAAAGTAACAAATCACATCTCCCTACTTTGAATGCTCTTGCTCGAATTGCTGTCCCAAAAAAGCAATCTGATAATACTTTAGAAAATGTGTCTAGTGCATGCCTGAAGCATAATAGACCTATCGGTTCCAAAGTTAAAAATCCGAGAAAGAAACATGTTGGCAATCTTGTACCTTTTGTTACACTTTTAAAGATTATTGTAAACATAAATGAAGAAACAACTCCAAAAGAGTGTTGGATACTTGAAAATAATGAAAATAAAGAGATCTCAACAATGAAAATATGGAACTGAAATTAATTATTAATCAAATATTTACATATGCAATAGCTACTGATTTAATAAAAGAAGTGAGAATCTTAAACCAAGAATGTCGATGTAAAAGTGATTATTTGAATTGAAAAGACGGAATTTAAGCTGAATTAAATTTGCTTGCAAATTGTGAAGATTTTGAACCTATAGTTCAAACACTTGAAATGTAAAACATGTGGGTTACAAATGGGTCTTTCTATAAAAACATAATGAAAATAATGAGATTGTTAGATATAAAACAAGGCTTGCAGCCTAAGCTTTTTTGCAAAGATTGGAGATCGATTATGAAGAAACATATTCCCTTGCAGTGGATGTAATTATATTTAGATTTTTTATAAGTCTAACAATTTTTGAAGGACTTCAAATTCATCTTACGGATGTTGAAACAACCTATTTTTATGGATAACTTGATAATGATATGTATGAAATCCTCAAAAGGATTTAGATTATCTGAAACATATAACTCGAAGCCTCGAGAAATGTACTGGATTAAATTACAAATATCTTTGTCTGGATTAAAACAATTTGGACGAATGTGGTTCAATTGTCTAAATATGTATCTCTTGAAGGTAGGATATGCCAATAATCCAATCTGCCCATGTGTTTTTATTAAGAAATAGGAATTTCTATTTGCTATTATTGTAGTATATGTTGATGATTTAAACATCATAGGAACTCTTGATGAGCTCCTAAAAGCAGTTGGATTTTTAACCAAAGAATTTCATATGAAAGATTTGGGAAAAATCAAATTTTGTCTAGCCTTGCAGATTGAGCATTTAACTAATAGGATATTTTTTCATCCATCAACATATACAAAGAAAATATTAAAGAGACTTTATATGTATAAAGCATATTCGCTGTGTGCACCAACAGTTGTTTGATCACCTTGTACAAAAAAGGACATTTTTTGTCCTTGAAAAGATAGCAAAGAAATTCTTGGTCTTAAAGTACCATACATTAATGCAGTAGGTATACTAATGTATCTTGCTAACAATATGTAGTCAAACCTAGCATTTTTTTGCTAATTTATTAGCAAGATCTAGTTTTGTACCAACCAGAAGACATTGGAATGGTGTTAAACATTTTTCACGTTATCTTCATGGAACAATTGATCTGAAATGGTTATACTCAAAACAATCACATTCACTGTTGATAGAATATGCAAATGCTAGATTATTTATCAGATCCACATAAAGGAAGGTCACAAATTGGATATTTGTTCACATATGATAGCACTATTATATCTTGGAGATCTATAAAGTAAACTAATATTGCTACTTTTTTAAATAATGTTGAAATACTAGCACTTCATAAAGCAAGTTGAAAATGTATATGGTTGAGATTATTGATTCAACATGTTCAAAAAAAATGTGATCTTCCTGAAAGGAAATCCTGGGGTCATGCATGTTGATATAAGCATAAAAATTTAATCAAAATTAAGCTTATGTAGCAGAATTAAACAAAGAAACACTCGAATTTTCTCATGATATTAGGAAGAGATCTACTTTTGATAGGATAGCAATTTTAAAACATAGATTTGATAGAAATCATACCTATTTAGAAACTCGTAACTCTAAACATGTTGATCCTTCCACGAACGCACCATGGGTTGATTACTACGATCTCTTCTTGAGGCCATAAGTAGCACAAGTGTCTTGTCTCTAAAACTGACACAAATGCCTATTAGAGCTTTTATAAGGTTCAGTGGTTCTTCAGTGCTAGCTTGAAGGTTCTTAAGCCTTAACCAAAATATATTTAGCCAACAGGTTTATTTAGGCAAATGAATCCAATAATCCTAATTTTTAGGCTAGAAAATTGATTTTCTACCTTCATTATGTTCAAAAACAATTTCAGATCACTTAAAAACCATGTTCGCTCAAAAAAACCCTCAAGTAAGTGGTTGTTATGTGTAAATACCAATAAACAGATCCAAAAATCATAATTCTTAACTTGGTTCATTCCATGATGATAGAAAACTGATTTTCTACCTTCGTTATGATAAAAACACTTTTAGATCAATGAAATACCAATCGACACATAGAGATGTTTAGGAAGATAAAAGGGTGGGCGCAATAGCCTTTATGGAGATCTAGGATTATTTGCCTAGGGTTTTTTGAAAACTAGCTTACTCCCAAAAACACTTAATGTTATATATAGGCCTCATGGACTAGGTTTAGCTATTTAATGGATAAACCAGACCTATTTAACTAGCCCTTACAAGTGGCACCAACTTAAAGTGTTTCTTAAAGCCTAATTAAAACTATTTTAAATAGCTTGTCCAAGATTGAGCCCAGATAGTAACTTATTAATATTTTAGCTCTATAGCATACCAAAGATAGCTATTCCATGTGCCAAGCTCATTAGCAAGCCTAACTTGGAGTAGTTCACAACTCAACTCCCTTGACTTGATAATTAGGGCTTTTAGTGCAACCTCTTAATTTACATGTTAGATAATTTAATTCATACTTAAATTTTCTAACTCAAGTAAAACAATTTTTACTTCATGTAAATATTGATTAAATAATTATCAAATGATTATTAATTTTTCAAATACAATTATGTGGCTTTATTTAATAATATCCCTAAACCATTTCTATAATAGATGTTATCTTGATATGAAATTTTTATCCTTATTACCACGTTAAGACATTTTTAACTAGATTTCGTAAATCTAATCAATTAAGTCCTCCACATTATACCTTTTATTTAATTAAGTAATACTTAATTAAATCTCGGTTTTATTTTATGTCTTTAACAGATCATCTTTTTTGTGTGACATGTTAGGCTTCCATCATAACTTGTAATAAATATAATAATCCAATTAGATGTATTTATATTTATAGACCAAGATTGGTCTTTAGTAAGGCATCATGGCTACTAGATATACAGGAAGAGTTAATATAACCTTTTCAAAAAACCTTTCAATAACCAACATCTCAATGTACTTTAGTTCCTTTACTAAATATCCTAAAAAAACCATTAGCATGGTGCAATGTCTACTTATGTATTAATCCATATTAGTTCTTGCAGCTTTTGGTTAACCTCATGAATTTAGAGAAACAATTTCTTCTAAATTTATCATGCGTTGGCCAATGACTTTATCAAGTTAACCAAAGCCAAGAACATATGAGATATGTCTCTAATGTCACTTGAAATGATGAATCCTCTCTGGATCACTCATTCATCTACCATATGATTCATGTCATACACAACATACCTTACCTTAGGTATCCATCTATTGTGGACCTATTTTAGATAAATTAACGTATGACACTCCTCACCCGAGATGACCAAGTATCACAAGTCTAAGGAGTAATAAACATGACTGGCACATGAGAATAGATTCCATAGAAACTTAAATGACTTACACCAAATGGAGTTCTCACACAGACCATGTTTAGGGAACTTATTTCCATCAAACAAGTGCCCATATGCTATCCTCAAGTATCTCTATACTTCAACTTCTATGAAATAAAAGAGTTGTATACATCAAATGCATTGAGTCTTTGTGCATTGTCAATGCCTTATCTTGACAATACGATGACTAGGAATGCTTTTAGAAATATGGCTTTGATGCATAAGGATCTCATCATCATAACTCATTACTAACTTTACTAGGCCATTATATTTCATGGGCTTCATCTAATTAGCGTTTGCAAAATTATCGATAACGCCACTAACATGAAGGAAAACCATGAATCGCTAACATAAGTAATTAGTTTGCATTATCAACTTATATATGTCTCGTCCAATCCGATTGGCTCTAAGGCATATGCTAATACTTCCAACAATTAAAGGGAGCCCAACAATTTTATATGAGAATAAATGCTGCATGTATCACTGATAAAGGAAGGACATAATAAAGGTGACAAAACCAAACATATTTCACCAAAATTCATTTACACACATAAACTCTTGAAGAAAGGTGCTGTTGATATTTTCAAAATTTGCTCAAGTGATAACCTAGATTTATTGACGAAGGCTTTACTAACTTCAATTTTCAAAAAGCATGTGCATAACATAGGATTGCACTGACTTAAAGACATTGTATAAATTGATATTATTTTGAGAGGAAGAAAATTTCTTATGAATGATGTACTTTTTTCCTTCTCTAAGTTTTTATCCCATTGGATTTTTCTTAGCAAGATTTTAAGAAGGCATATTCATAGTAAATAGTCATCCAGGTGGAAGTGTTGCGAAAATATTAATGTGACGCCTTAAATTTGGAGATTTAAGATGTAACAACTTCGCATACTTATGAGACAAATCCCATAAGCATACGAGGCAACATATATCATATCAATTAAAACTTAAGAATCCAAAATTGAAACTTACAAATGTTAAGTCTCCTAAAATTTTAAAAATACACCTTGATCCAAAAATACTAAAAATTTTGCTAACTAACAAATCTAATGATCTAATATCAAATTATTCAAAGTATCTTAAACCTAAAAGCATATGCTAAACTTGCAAATAAAATCTCTCGTCAAAACTATGCTCCAAAGATACATGTACTAATATCTGAAAAGGAAATTAAAGAAAAAAAGGACAATTACTTAGCAAGTAACCGACATCCCCTCAGTTGGATTAATCATGTTACAAAAACATTTAGGCCAAATTATAAATAATAATGATTCAAAAATAAAATTAGGTAATCTAATATTCAATAAATTTATTATGTTCAAAATTAGATTTATCAGAAATAGAACTAATTAGATTGTTTTCAAAATCATATTTTTATTAGTCTCCTTAACATACTACGACCATATTTAACCCTTGTGGCATAGGTTAAAACAAAACCCATAATTAACCCTAGTGCCAATGGGCCAGAAGCATATCAGAAACTACCAAATGGTTGCACTGAATAGAACAAAAATTACTATTCTAACCTAGTGGCATGGTTCAAAACAAAAATCATTATTCTTAACTAGTGGCACAGTTCAAAACCAAAACTACTATTCTTAACTGATGTCACTATTCAAACTGATTTGTATCACAAAGTACATGTCAAATGGACTATGTTTAACCCCCATTGACACGGTTAGCACAAGTAATACTAGGACATATTAAAACAAAACAAAATTTCAAATTACCCAGCTATACAAAGTAGAGGACTAAACATATTTTGTACAAAGCAAATTCCATATTTTCACTCAAAGTATTTTTGTCATAAATTGTATTCATAATTATAAATAAACAAATATGTATATGCATAATTACATACTGTTGAACAAAAACATATTCGGAGATCAAACTAAATCGAAATCACATATTGGATCAAAACAAAGAAATCTCATATGTATACTTTACATGCTTAATTCGATTTTAACAAATCAATGGACAAAATATTACATATCATATGCAAAATCTAAGTACTATGAGGTTGATTTAAATGTAATAAAACACCGAAGGGATATCAGTCACTCACCTAAACTTGCTAGACCCAGACTAAGAAATAATGAAGCTTTATCCTCTCAAAACCTATTAATTCAAAGACTATAAATTAGAAACTAAACCCATCAATTTTATCTAACCAATCAAGACATTTTGCGAATTATTCTTAGACACTTAGAGAGTGTGTAACTTTTTTCTTAATTAAACTCATTTTCGAAACCAAACTATTTCTTTAATAAATTAGAAAAATATAAAAATATTTTAAAAATTATAATGTTATATGTTAATACACAAAATTAGAAACAAGTATTACATATGTTTTGTAGAATGACAAAATTAGTAAAATCTTAATTTTTGTGGATTTTTCTTCTTAAAAATCTAATTTTAAAAATATCATGACTCAAAATAAATTTACTAAAAGTATTTAGCCATGCCAAAAATTTATAAAATTAAAATATTCAAACTTTATTTTGTTTGTGGCAAAATAGATAAATTATTAGACAAAAATAACTTTTAAAATAATTAAAAAACAAAATTTTACAAGGTACTAAAATTTTAAATTTTCATGGTCGTTTGGTTTACTTTAGGCAATTGTATCTAACACATTAAATCAAATCCCAATAAGTAGTTGGTACCAAAATAAAGTTCACATATCATACTGCAAAATAAAAATTCATTTCAGTAATAAATTGGTTGGGATACCATTTTTTAAAATCCAAACTTTATGAAATCATCACTGTTTACTAAATATTTTGGGTTTCAAAAATTATTTACCTTACTTAAATCCATTAAAACTCCAAATCTGTTTAAAAATTGGTAATGTTTTAAAACATAATTCTATTTTAGAAATGTAATAGTATAGTATAAAATTTTATTTCTTAAGAAAATAAATTCATACAGCCCAAGTTTCGGAGGTCAAAATTTTAAAAAGTATCACAAATTGGCCAAAATTTTTGGGTTTTTTAGGTTTCCAGATTTGTTAATCAACTTTTAGACTTCTAATAATACAAGTTTCAACAAAAATAATCACCGAAAAATAGATTTCCAGTGACATGAAGTTAGCTAAATGAAACTATCAAAACCCATATTCAAAATTTAAAAAAAAAAAATCACAAAATGCAAATGCGATTAAGTTGCCATAAGAACCGTTAAAAAGGTCTCGATGAGATTTTTCAATCGTTAAACACTTGGGTATCAAAAAATCACCGGAATGATGTCAAAATAATTTAAAAGTCAAAGACCGCTAACACTAAAATATAAATATTGTAAATAAAGCTATTCCAAATGCTAAAATTAACTGAAATTAGACTTAATCATACCTTAGAACTTTGACTATAAGCCTGATTTTGAAATTCTGTGTTTCTTCTCTCTTCCAAGGTTTCTTTCCTATATTTTTATATTTTTTTTCCACCACAACAAAACCATCAATAGGTTTTTTGCTCTCTCTCTCTTTCTCTCTCTCTTTAAACAAATTCTGTGTTTCTTCTCTTTAAACAAAATCCTGATTTTGTAATAGTATAATATAAACTTTTATTTCTTAAGAAAATACATTCATACAGCCCAAGTTTCGGAGGTCAAAATTTTAAAAATTATCACAAATTGACCAAAATTTTTGGGTTTTTTAGGTTTCTAGATTCGTTAATCAACACTTAGACTTCTAATAATACAAGTTTCAACAAAAATAATCATCAAAAAATAGATTTCTAGTGACATGAAGTTAGCTAAATGAAACTATCAAAACCCATATTCAAAATTTTAAAAAAAAAAATCACAAAATGCAAATGCGATTAAGTTGCCACAAGAACCGTTAAAAAGGTCTCGATGAGATTTTTCAATCGTTAAACACTTGGGTATTGAAAAATCACTGGAAGGATATCGGAATAATATAAAAGTCAAAGACTGCTAGCACTAAAATATAAATACTGTAAATAAAGCTATTCCAAATGCTAAAATTAACTGAAATTAAACTTAATCATACCTTAGAACTTTGACTATAAGTCTGATTTTGAAATTCTGTGTTTCTTCTCTCTTCCAAGGTTTCCTTCCCATATTTTTATATTTTTTCCGCCACAACAAAACCATCAATAGGTTTTTTGCTCTCTCTCTCTCTCTCTTTCTCTCTTTCTCTCTCTCTTTAAACAAAATCTTGATGGGCTTTAGTGACTTAGTCTATAAAGAAAATGGGCTATATATTTTTATTTCCTTTGTGCTGGGTATTACAATTAAATTGGTGGATGACTTATTAAAGTTTTGGATCAAATTTAGATATCTCATTGTAGCTTCATTAAGTATATTTTGTTGACACAATGGTAGTTATTTATTGTATTCAAACTGTAAGAAAATGCCTATATAATGGCATGGCTGCATGAGATAACATATCATAAAATAGTAGAGAGATTTCTAAGTTAAAGTATTTGTATAAGTTTTTACAACAATAAGAAAGCGTGAAATATCTAGCTAGTTCATGAAGACCTAGATCATCAAATTTTTATACTTTTTTATTCTCGATCACTTTGATATCTTCATTTGATTTACAACAATGACTTTCTTTTTTATTTATATTTTGGTTTTTAGCTGTTATTTTTGGTCGCAGCATGAAAATTAATCGCCTAAGATAATTCTTCAAGATTTCCCAACAACTTGACGAAATTTAAGAAATTATTTTTTTGCATGTTAATGGTCACAGTATCCGGGAAAACAAGAATGAATGATATCTTCTTGAGAAGACCATAAAGCCTCCCCAGCAACCTAGTGGAATTCTAGATCATTTCATTAGGTCACACCAATCTCCATTTTTTGAAGGCTTTGTTAAAAATCGATAAAAATAATTAAACCTTTTATTTTATTTATATAAAAATAGCAATTATTTTATTGGAATATCGTAAAAATTCCCAATATATTCAATAATTTTCCGATCTTGGTGGAATTCGAAAAGTTAATCATTCGCTCGTAAATTTTCTCATTATTTCGATTATAATAGTGATGTTTTTGAAGGAAAATTGCATACCCAACAACCTAGATGAAATCTCAGAATTACCCTACTTGATCTTATCATTTCCCAATTGAGAAAAACGTGGTGATTATTTCTTTCCCTGGGGCAACGTCGTGAAAATTACTTGTCGAACATTGGAAATTTACTCGCTTGAAAGCAAGTACTTTAGGGAATTGTAGTTTATCTTTTCCGTGTCCTTCCTAACTACAAGAGAAAGATTAATTAGACGACGGAATTATTTCTGACAGAAATCATGTAAAAATAATCTAGATTATTTCAACGTAGTTTTAGAATATTAGCAACAAAAATTATATATTAGTAATAAATTTAAGGCAACGAAAATATTTAGTCTATAAATTTTATTAGAACAAATTGGCGCGAAAATTGATTTTGTAAGATAACACAAAATATGACTATACTTAATCTAGTCCACTTCGCCCCATCTGATGTTTTGCCACATCCTTGAGGCATTACATTTTGTATAACAATGTATAGGATGCTTACTTATTATACTTTGGACTTTGTGTGTTTAGTTACATATGAAAGTCCCATACCCATGCGTAACATTGTTGTCTTAAACATATCAATATATTTTATTTTTCAAATCTTATATTCTTATGAAATCCAATAAGAATAATATGAATCTCTTAAAATCACCCATGTGCTTGGTTGGATGAAAATATAAAAGAATGGACAGAAGACGGTGAAAAATAGAAAAAAAAATAAATCTTAAATATGTTTGACTAAGAAGAAAGGTGAAAGGAAATAAAATTAAAAAAATTATCATTTTTTACATCTATTAACAAAAACAAATCACTCTAAATTCAAAAGAAAATAAAAGTGATATATATCATGCAAATATATTTATAAAGTTACTTATTATTTTTTATTCTTTCATCTTATATTTTAATGAGTATAATGATAAAATAATATATTTTTTATTTTTTTCTTCTCATTTTTAAATCATACCACGCAACGAAAAAAAATATATTTTTTCTTTCTACTTTTCTTTCTTACCAAACACACTAACGAGAAGAAAAATTTTTTTTCAATCTTTTCATTTTTTTCCTTTTTCAATTTTCCATCTTTCTAATTTTTTTTCCACCCTACCAAATAAAGGCTAAATTTTTATACACTGTTTTATTAATGCCCCAATTCTTCCATGTCCAGCGACGTTAACTCTCTTGACTCTTGCCTTAAAACCTTTTTTCTTTCCCTTTTTTTTTTTTTCCAAAGATTTTCTTTCAAATGACAACCTTTCCTTTCCAGTGAAAGCTTCCTTTGATGAACGCTCAGCTCTCAAACACCCCAACGCTAATGCCCCATTGGATTTCCTCTCAACCTCACAATTAGAGGTGGCAATTGGGCGAGTTCGAGCGGGTTCGGGATGGGTCATTTTGGGTTCGAGTTTTTTCAGATTCGGGCTGATTCGGGTTCGGGTCCATTCGGGTTCGGGCCAATTCGGGTTCGGGTCCATTCGGGTTCGAGCCAATCCGGGTTCGGGCCCATTCGGGTTCGGGCCAATCCGGGTTCGGACCAATTCGGGTTCGGGTTTAAGTATAGTTTACATCAATTTTTTATTTTATGTTAAATGTAATCACTTTTACGTAATTTTAAATTCTAAGCTAGGCACGAATTTGGCCCCGTTTGGCTCGAAAAAA
>JBBYHL010020204.1:0-11182 GCA_038381835.1 Adansonia madagascariensis
TTTTCCCATAATGCTGTCCTTGACAATGTGCCCATTCATGTTAAGGATGAATAATGAACTTTTTCTTCATATTATTTGGAGGGGGTGGAGAGATCAATGTGCTGGCTGTTTTCACGCCTCATTACATGTTTAGATTCACCACAATAAAATAAATGTCCAGATTTTATGAAAATTGAAGTTCGGAAAAGAAAACGCCATTTTATCATTGGTTAGATCAAGCATCATTGTTTGCGAACTCTTGAGACCAAGAATTGATTCCTTTCAGATAAATTTTTGAACACTAGCGTTTGTACCATTTGTAACCCAAATAACTTCCAAGAATGATCCTAATCCACCAGGATTTAAAGAGATGTTACATTAGAACCCAATATCTAACAAAACGAAAGGAGAGAGAGAGAGAGAGAGAGAGAGAGAGAGAGAGAGTTGCTAAATCCATAAATAGTTCACACAAAAGAATAATCACATGATATCTTAACGTAAATCAAACAGGGAATGCATCCCATAAAAATATAGAGCTCTCAGGAATTTTTGCGCTTTTAAAAAAGACAAGTGAGAAGAATGAACATACCTACAAAATTATAAGGTAAAGAATTAACTGCTGTTCGTAGGGGGAGAGAACCACAAGAAAAAGTGGTATTTGCCGCGACCACTCCTGCAGCAAAAACCTTCAAGCTACTCGATATCCAAGCAATAAGATTAAAAGACAAGGGGGCAAAATGGTTAAGAGCAGGGCCGACTCTTATACGGGCTCAAAACAGTAAATAAATGGGGAGAAGCACGGCCATAATTGATACGATGACAGATGCAGCAACTTTAGGCTGCCCACTTGGTGATCTTGGGGCTTCTGCAGTGCTAGATGGATTAGAAGTTGGAGTTTTTGCAGCTATTGCAGCCAAAGGGGGCTCGACAACATCTGCCTCAGTCAGGTAGGGGTTTGGAGCTTCAGCTGGTGGCAGGTAATCAGCTGTGATTATTTGCAAAAGACTGCCAGGCTCCACAGGACTCATGTAAGCAGGTATTTTATCGCCTCTTTTCAAGCATCGGTTCTCTACAAAAATATTATCACATAAATACCAATTCGTAACATATTCACATTCCAATTAACATAAAAGCAAAAGCTTGGTAGTCCAATGCCATGAAAATGTTATAGTTTCAGCATATAGCAGTGCCAAAATTCAACCAGTAAGCACTTACTCCTGTATCTATCAGATGTCTTTGGGAAGTCTGTAACAACACCATCAATACCGCCTGCCAAAGAGAAGGTATTAATCTCAACAGTTGCATCAGAAAAGAAGTCCCATGCTTGAGATGTAAACTCGTTGGTGAAGGTTTGAACAAATACAGAGAGATTTGCAGCTTGTAGCCTTCCTACAACATTTGTTTTGCCAGCAAGGAATACGGAACTTTCAGGAAACACGGAGTCCTTGCTAATAACAACAGCGCTGGCAAATCTCTTAATTTCATCAATTGTTGAACTCTGAGCACCACCAATATCTTCATCAACCTTGTAGACAAGCTTATAGTTGGTTTTATCCTTGAACTTCATTAAAACAGAGCTATTGCTGGATTGTATCATAACTTTCTGAGCTGTTTGTTTATCATAGCCAGCTTTGCTCAAGGCATTAAGCACTGCATCAGTGACACCAAATCCCTGCTCTACAAGGTCAGGAGCATTCTGAAAGGAATAAACAAGTCAAAACGGTCACAAATCTTCTTGCATTATGTTATCAAGGAAGTAAACAATTTGAAATACAAATATACAGCATTCATAGCTAGCTCGTAATCATCGTCAACAAAGATTTTAGGCAGATAAGAGTTTCAGGAGATGGGAAATTTTCAATCACCAAAAAGAAAAATGAGGATTGGAGTTTTTTCTTTGCAGAATGTAAAGATAGCCTTTTGTCTCCCTCAACATCATTTTGCAAGTCAGTTCAAACCAAATATGGTAACTTAAATAGAAGGGAAGACATATTACGAGATGAGCGTATATGTTTTCCAGCATTTGGAAAACAAAGGAATGTTATTTAAATCTCAAGCGACATTCAATTAAGATAAGCTTTAAAAGTTCTAAAAACCCTAGAATTATTATACTTTAGAGTGATTTAGGCAATGTAAACGGATGCTGAGTTCATAATGGAGCCAGCTTCATATTAAACTATGTGTCTATGTTTTTTTTTTTTTTTTTAACCTTCAGCTCAATATATTTCCACATAGCATAACCCACAGCTACCATACTAAAGAATATGACTCTATCTAATATGGTTCTGAGAATAATTAAGATAGAACGCTAGCAGCACCACCCTGGCATGACAGAAAACAACAGCCCCCATTTCCTGTCACTATGCCTAGCCACTTAACATCCATTGTTAGGTTCAATAATGCAAGTAGAAAATAAAATTAGCAGTAAACTCCAATGCAGTAAACTTGAAACTTGAAGAGCAAAAATATAGAACAGCAGGAACTGACCTCTATTTTGATTAAGACACCATAAAGAGAGCTAGCTTTCTTTGCCATTGTTAAAAAGTCGGATAACGTTAAGAATTTCCCAGAGTGTTTGAACATCGGATTTCGAAACAATTTGTACCCCGACTGTGGGCTTGATATGACAGCTACAATGAAGTAATGATAGATTAAAACAAGGAAGTTGCTAAAAAGCTAATGCTAAGTATATCTTTTTAAGAAAAAACAATCCAGCTAAATCTCAGCAATTAAAACGCAGATTTAGATGATAGGGCAAGGTAAATAAAACTGAAACAAGTATTGTAAGCAAGGAAACATTATCTCCCAAAGCAGGGTTTTATTCAAGCTACAGCAACACGACTATGGGTAACAATGTTTCAAAGCACAGAAAGTAACACGAAGAGCATTTAGAAAGCATCACATATCTTACAAGCCCACTTAATGTAATGTGCAAACTTCAATTTATTAAAAGATTAAAGACTCCAGATGATATCCCACCCGCCCCACCACCCCAAAAGAAAAAAATAAAAAAGAAAATAAAGCAAAAGATCAATACAATAAAGAACAAGCAAATAAGAAATAAATTCAACTTACGAGTCAAGCTTTTAATATCATTCCATGACAGGTGGAAGGTAAATATTCCACTGCCCGACATAATCCCTGGAATTGTTGTTGTAAGATTGCTAAAACTTGACTGAGCTACTGTTGTGCTATCTATGAGATTTATAGAGCTCAAGCAAATTGGTATTCCATCCTTCGTCATTTGAACAGGACAGTCAAGAACATCTACACCATCTTGAATTGCTTTTAAATATGCCATGTCAGTACAACCAGGATAGTCTCCACTTGCGCCATTATTTGAGATAACCAAAAGGTCCACTATAGTAGGCCAACAAAAGAAAATAGTTGATCAACCTTAAAACAATAGTTGGTGCCTTAAAACACAAAATCTCATGACAGACTACCACTAACTCTTAGCAAGAAAATATAATGTCTTTCAATCAGAAGCATTGTATAGTGACGTACCTTGTTTTGAAGCATTTCTACCTAGGTGAGCAAAGCAATCTACAATGTGAAACAAAAGTTAGCATCTCAACAAAAAAAAAAAAAAAAAGGTTATTATCCAATAGCAGCAAAAGATAATGGCATCTAGAGAAAAAAAAAGCAACCTTCCTTTTAATAATCAGACTATGTTATTCTGTACACTGTAGGCCATGTTAGGCCAAGAGAGTAAAGAGAAACAGAAAAGGCAGACACAGTCTCACTCTACCCTCTTATTTATATAATGCAACTATGGCATGAGGCAACCATGGAGAAATACAGCAACAAAGTGCAAAATTCTTAGGTGCAACCTTTTCTTTTAGTCATAAAGTGGGGTGCACTCCCTTATTTGCAGAAACTACAAAAATTTGGAAGAGATTGGCAAAATGGCAACACAAGTCAATGAGACAAGTAACTATCGTTAAAAATAATTTGAATTTGTCCATAATTTAAGTTAAAACTAAATATCAATGAGATGCAAAACAAATTGAAGAATTCTATAGAATTCACATTGCATTGCACCGGTGTATGACTGACCTATAGCTGCTGACGGAGTTATTGGGAAGTCGGATATCACCCCATCGACAGAGAATTTACCATTGTCAATAAACTGAAGACACTCGGCCACTGGATCGTATGAGTAATTAAAGCTAAATGGAACATCATTGTAGAATTCCGATGCAAAAACTTCTAGCCCTTCTTTGTGAGCATCCAAGACAATAGAGGTAGGAAGTTGCAAGTAAAGATTTCCATCTACAGGCCATATATAAGACTTGGGTACAATGATTCCAGAGGCAAATGTCTTGATAAATGTGAGATTTTTTGCGAGAGAACCATAAGTCTGATTCGTAGAAGGCTCCAACTCATTCTCTCCTAGGAACCGGAAGACAAGCTTTGTTGCACTTTTTCGTAAACGCGGAGCAATACTTTGCAAGAAAGTCACCTCCGATGATGAGATATAGCCAATAGTTACATTCACATTTCTAATTACAGAAAGTACAAAGTTTCTCATACTCAAGTTGTGTTGTGCATAGAATGCGTTATGCTGCAAAATAAAAAGACGGTCAATTAAATACAAAAACAAGAAAATGAAGTCATGCTAATTAACAAGGGAATACGAAAAGACAATAGGTAAAAAGGAAGAAGGCATTGCTAAGCATTAAAAAAATCCTTTACCTGAATGTTCAGCCAAAAACCAGGTGGATTCAATTGTGTATAGGTATCCTGAACAGTCATAATTGGGTAATTACTGCCATCAAATTTATTCGTTCGAGAATAGACACCTTGAGTTACTGTCCAAATAACACGTTTGAAAGTGATACACCAAACATGTAGCAAAAAGCAAAGAAGAATTTACTACTGGTACATTTTGGAGCACGTCAAGCCAAACAAACTTATCCCAAAAAAAAAAAATGCTTAGGATATCAAAGTTCAGAATTAATTACCCGATTGCTTGTAAAATTGCTTGAACTAGGTTCTAATGGTTAGGAAATGAGTTAGGATTTTATGATTCAAAACTAAAAACTAATTTTGACACCTGTAAGATGAACTTGGCACTCATAAGTTAATTAACTATCCATCAAGCAAAGTTATGAGAAGATAATGATAATAATGAGAATGCACCAATGAGAAAAATTAATGAATGATGGCGAGAGAACATTGATGATGACAAAGAAAAAACTAACTAGGATAAATTGTAAGCTTAACTTACAAATGACATTTCTAAGTTCCTCGAGACTGAAATCAATAGAAAACCATCCCTTGGTAGAGACCCCATTAATAAGGTAAGACTTGTGCTTATCCCCGTAAAGATCTGCAATGTTAGAATTATTATCTAGCTTAAGATCAGGAAAGCAAATTCCAGCCGCATCCTTTGTCAATTGCACATCACACCACAAGATCACATTAGGTGGACTGGTCATTATGGCCAAACTATAAGCTCCATAACTCGAGTCCGCAAATATTCCAGAAAATCCACCACGTGCTATCACTAAAGGCGCATTCCCTGCAGAAGGAATAAAACAGTTCAAGCTTATTGAACAACAGAAAAAGGGAGATCAACTTTACAAAGCTTTTGTCTGCTATGGACGTTAATGTTGAATGCTTATATGTATTTATAGACACAAATTGTGTAATGTTGTAGCTCAGCATGCTTTCAGGTGAGTTTATCAGAATTTTAACCCGCCCTGAAGAACATCTATTCAATAGAAGATGAAGGAGGATAAACCTCAAGCTCTTTGGTAGTGAAGAAAAAAAAAAAAAAAAAAAAGACAAACTTTTAATGAAGAAGAAAACCCATTCTAATTTAAGAAGGAAGAATCAAAATAAAAAGCAAAAATATTAAAAGGAGCAAATCAGGAAATACTTGGAGCTGCATTTTCGATCAATTTGTTCCATTTTCTTGTCAATAAAAATCGAAAATATCTACTAATGAATAAATGAAATAAATACAAGACCCAAAAAGAGACTTACATTTCAAGGAAACCTGAAACAATAAAAGTAAAAAGGACCCCAAAAATATTGCTTGCAGTTCACTTTGACAGAGAAGAAAACTAGCATTTTATCGTTATTTTTAATTCCTTCACTTCCTCAGAAACCAAATAAAAAATAACTAAATTTCAAAAAAAGGATCATAAAAACAACTAAAGTGAAAATTTCTTAAAAAATAAAAGGAAAATATATCCGCTTTGAGAAGTTGGAAATCATTAAAACATGAGAAATCTTGAAAAGCTTTTTTCCTTTCTTTTTTTTTTTTTTCTCTTTTATCGAAGGATCATTAAATTTACTCTTTTATCTTTCCTCCATTTTCTTTGCAAAAAAAAAAAAAATGCTCAAACTAGCTAAAATTCAAACATGACGCAAGAAAAATCAACTTTAACGAATCTGCTAAAGGCTGAAGCAGCTCAAAGTAAGATTAGTTTGAGCAATTTTCTCATCATTCCACTTTTCAGTAAACCAAACAAAAACTAACTAACAATCTAGCGAAATACAAGAAACAAAATTTGAAAATACTTCCAGCTCAACAAGCTGTTTTCTTTCAACATTTTCCTATCTTTCTTGGCAACCAAACAGAAAACTAGCGAAAAAATTAAACAAGAAACTAGAAAAAAAAAAAAAACTTTTTCCTCATCATTTGATTAGCATTGAAAAAAGAAAATAAAGAAAGAATCTAAAGTGAGAAACGCACCTGTTAGAGTCTGCCAACGAGAGCGATTAGTAGATCCTTGAGCAGAAACTAAGGCTACTGAAGCTAACAAAGCTTGAACCACAAAAATGACAATTGAAATGCCACGTAAGCTTCCCATTGCCAGAAAATATCACCTCCGCTAACAACTTAACTCAGCACCGCCAATGATGTCCGTCACCGGTTTCTTCCTTCCTTCGTAAACTGTACCAAGATCAGAGAGAGGAAAAAAAGAGAAATACCAGTAAGAGAGAAAAATACTGAACTTTTAGGCTGGCTTTTTTGCCGGTTTCAATATTTATATTATTCAATTTTAATTAATTAAATTATTTACTTATGATTTATAGTTAAGAAAATTGATTTTTCTCGACCAAATTACGCGTCGGCCTAAGCTCAGCTGGAGTCAATCTAAGTAAGGTCCTTTGCTTCCCGAAGGCTTTTGTCCGAAGCTGTGGGGATAATGATTGAGTGTGATCGCTTGCACATGATTGTCGTGAGCCCTAAAATTAATTTTTATTTTTATTTTTTACTTTATTTAGATATTTAGAGCCTTAGTCTTAGAGGTGAATTTATATTTAGTGAAATATAAAAGAAAATTATTGTTACAATAATAAATTTAAAGTTACAAGTGATTTTTTTTTTTTTTGGTGGTTGGAAGTTATTAAAGAAGTAGTTGAAATCTCTTAAAATGATAAAAAGATAATATTACTTGTGATATGTACCTTCCACATAATATATTTCTAACTATGATTTAATTAACGAGTATTTACAAATATTGATTAAATATAATTAAATTATTATTTAAAAAAAATTAATAGAACGTTACTTTCATTAAAGTAGTTTACTCCGTCTATTTGAACTTTGTTCTAAATTAGGTTTTTTTTATTTTATCGAAGTTTTTTTTTTAAAAAAATAATCTTTTATGTCATTTCCCTTGAAACATTATTTTTGGTAATATTATTTTTCAAGTTTTAGTTAAAGAACTAATAGATTATTGGTCATTTTGGGAAGATTATAATTATCTTTTTTTTTTAGCTAACAATTATCAAGTTATTAATTTTAATGAATTACCATTTAAGTAATAAATAATGATTTTGTTAACCCATAAAAAAAAAGTTTTTTTTTCTCTTATCAAAGAGTCACAAGCATAAAGTTTTCTTATTATGCATAGAAATAATGACATGTAGAAAAACTTGGATCGGACACTTTCTTTCTCTGTGAAGATTTTCCGCATGATTGCGTGAAATTTCGTTGAAATCAAAGCCACTATTATTCTCTGTAAGTGTCCTGACCAGACCGGCATCGACAATTAGCGGGCCAGCCCACCAGTTTCACTCATTGAATGGCTGAAAATGAACTTAAATTTTGCAAAAGGAAAACAATTTAAATTTAATAATATTAAATATAATTAAAATTTAATAAAAATATAATAAAATATAATATATTTTTAATATAATATTAATATTTAAATTTATTAAAATTTATATAATATAAATTATTAATATATAAAAAATTTATATAAAATATATAATATTTTAAAAATATTTATAATATTAAAAAATAATATAAATACGTGGGTTATCTATTTGGATCCATGGCTCGAGCGTCTAACCTAAGCCAGGGTGGGGTGGCCGTGGGATGCACCAAGCCTCCAGGTTTCTAATTGGAGGACAGCTACAATGTGGTCCAAAACACAGGCACTGCCACCCTGGCATGTACCCACGTGGGATTATCCCATTGGTTAGGTCACCACCACCGAAACGCGCAAAATGGTCACGCTCGCAGGTGGGAGCCCACCAAATGGAAGGAAAATTGCTAATGATTTTTGCAGCAAATTGGGGGCAGTTGAATTAGTAAACAAATTTTGATGGGTGAAATTGAAAGGTTTGGCTAATTGTGTTTAGACTAAGAAGTTTGCGGTGTTGACTCAATCAATGCATAAACATCCAAATGTTGTGTTTTTAAGAAAGGTTATTGAAAATTATTATTGATAAATGAAAGCATGGTTTTTGTTAACCTAATTCAAGTTTAAAATTAGAGTTGATAATTTATGTATTGATGTTATAATTATGTTTTAAATTTTTTATATTTATATTAATTTTGATATATTTATAATTCATATTATATAAAATTTAATAATGTATTATTATCATATCGTATCATATTTTTATGATCTTATACATATCATATTCATGTAATCGTATCAAATATTATTATATCTATTTAAATTAAAATTTTAACATTTTATTAATTGATTTCATAAATTTTCATATAGTTATTGAACTTAAAAATAAAATGATTGATCGATAACATGTCGACTAACTTTGATTTTAAGGATTTACTTGACCTTTGCAGATAAATTTGATAAAAGAAAAGGTAAATTTTTCTGTGTAAAAAAAAAGGAATAATTATGCATAAAATGAATTTCAAATATAATTTATTATAATAAAATAAATCAAAAGTCTAGAAGTTATTTTATTTCGATATTAGAATGGCAGAAAAACTAGGAGTTAATGGACACATGAATAAAGTGGCATTCCAAAAGAGAAACACTCGAAAACCTAAGATATTTTTTTTCTTCTGACATTGGCAAAATCAATTGTTGTGGTTACAATTATTTTGTTTTCTCCACTGTGTCTGAGTGGCCAGTAATTGCTTCAAGGACAAGGGTCATAAGTTGGAGGGGACGCCTGTCAATCCATCTCCGAAAATTCTGCCATGGTAACTTCTATAAATTAAGTAATTCTTTTGGCAGAATCCTTTTATAATAATTAATTTTTTTATTTTTTTTATCGATATATCGTACAATTATCGATACTACAAAGGAAGTGATAATAATTTAAAAAATGATAACCCAATGGCTTTTTTTTTAAATTTGATTTTTAAAATAAAAATTTTAAGATACATAGATTAAATGAGATGATGTATTTTTCTATTTAAACCTCTTAGAATGACTAGTAATTATACTTATTATTTCATGCATGTTTTCATATTTTAATCAATATTTGATTTGAAAAGGGACAAAAAAAATTATTATAAAATCAGTGAAGAAATGCAAAAAGCAAAAGCATAAAATCAATGTCTTTTTCTTAATTGCAAGTTGCTTTACGAGGGATCGAGAGGCATTGGAAAAGGATAAAATTGTTAAGTAATTTTATTATATGAAAATAAAAAAAATACTTATTTACGTAATATTTAAATTAAAAAAAATATCTTTTGTTATTGTTGATTAAGAATGTGATTTCGTTTTAAGTACACGAAGAAAAACACTTTATATAAGTCCTCTAATTTTTATTTTTGAATAATTAACTTATGATAGTGCATAAGTAATTTATACAGACTAAACTAAAGACTTATACTAAATAATTAATTAAAATTATATTCTAACATCAAGGAGTCTGTATTTTAATTAGTTACTGGAGTAGAGCTTAACTCTTATCACTAGAGTAATTAATTTTAATAGTATTTACTAAATAATATCACTTTAATATTAATTAAATTTAATCTTAATCCACTTAATTATCATGTGGACCACAATGCTTAGTTCCCCTTTTTATTTTACAATCATTTTCATATGTGGAAAAAATTTTTGGATATAATTTTGATGACAAAAAAAAAAATAGACTTTGATTTTTCTTTGCTAAGTGAAAAAAATAAAGATCAAATTGTTGATTTCCCAGAAACTAATCTATGCAGTACTAGTCGTTGATGTAAACTGCTTTTATGCTTTTTCATTCACTTTCATGAGAAGATGACTTAAATTTTAATCAAAGAAACAAACAACAAAAGCCTGGCTTTATTAGAAGACAACTAAAGCTTTTGCAAGTCAATTGTTATTAATCATATTTCTTAACAATTAATAATTAAACCTGAAACTTAAATCAAACGATGCATTCTGTTTTTTTTTTTTTAAGGGATAAAAGAAAATAACGAAAACCCAACGGATTAAATTAAAATATAATTAACCAATACGACTTTATAAGACTATATATTAAAACAGTTTCTTGATAATTCATATGTTAAACAAAATATAGTTCGATTTTATTGTATAGTTTTGATTTTATATCCCTTTATTATTCTTGGCATATATTATAATTCAAAGCAGGAAATTTCTCTCACACATAATTCCAGTATGTTACCACGTGGGATGTACAAATAAAATAAATGATCCCAAAATATGCTGACATGGAATGAAATGATTGGCCCGGGTCAGTTCAATAATTTTCTTATTTATATATGATTCTCAAAACTTAAATATCAATTACGAACATATCACACCAATCATCGTCGATGAGATTGAGAAAGAGATGACTTAACAAGTGGACTGGAAAATATGGGCAGCAAGTCAATGAGTAAAACTCGTGTAGTATATTTTGGGGTAAGGAGAGGAAGAATTGTTCAAAGAAAAGGGACTCTACCACTAACTTGGAAGTGCATTACGTTCCATCGTTTTGAATTATTCAAAAGAACCTAAACCCGCTTTGGTTGAAAAAAGTT
>JBBYHL010020214.1:0-11181 GCA_038381835.1 Adansonia madagascariensis
TAAAACTGATTTAATATGAATTTAATAATATTTTAAGAATTTTAAAAATTATAAACTAAAAAA
This sequence comes from Adansonia madagascariensis, assembly GCA_038381835.1. Classification (NCBI taxonomy): domain Eukaryota; kingdom Viridiplantae; phylum Streptophyta; class Magnoliopsida; order Malvales; family Malvaceae; genus Adansonia; species Adansonia madagascariensis. The sequence goes on from JBBYHL010020214.1 coordinate 64, forward strand.
AATTCTAAAAAAAAATTATGGTATAGAAAGATTCGTATTTTAGGGATAACAAAATTTTAAAAAAATATGAAAATTTTGAAAAAAGGAATTTTTTTCAACCCATTAATTGAAATATACATTTATAAAAGTAATAAAAATGAAAAGTCAAAGCCCAAAACAATTTTTATCAAAAAGAATTTCACGAGTATGGTACCCACGGTATTATGAAAAATTCAAATTTAATTATTAAAATGGATAACTTGACAGCTTATGGTATCAAATGCTGATATGAATTTTTCCTTGAATATTTTTTTATTTTTTTCAAGGTCCATATCAGAATACCATACAAGTATCCATAAAAATATGTGACAGTCAACTTTAGAAATTTCACAAAAATTCTTAAAAAATGGGAAATTTGATAGTGATATTATTCACCGAAATGAAATTCCAAAATTTGACAAGAAAATATTCGAAAATAATTTCTTCTTGAATATTCATCTTTTTTATATGAGATAAGTATTCAAATAGCACTTTTTTCTATCACATGCTAATACGACCATCTATGTGTGACAGAGTAAGTTACAAAAATGTGCAAACTATTCAGTAGAGGTCGACCTCTATCGGAATGCTAGTTATGGTCCCATTCTCGGATAAATAAGACCATTAGAAAAATGATCGGACGAAATTGGTGTCTATAGTTGCCTCTTTTGGCCTTTACTGAGAATAAGGAATAGGGCAAAGACCAAATAGACGTAATTTCATTCGAGTTGTAATGTTTCTTAAAAAAAGTAAAATAAAATAAAATAAACTTCATTAAATATATTCATTAAAATAAATAATCGAGAATAAGACCTAGGTTAATGATTTTATATAAATTTCTATATGATATGAAACAGATATAGTTACTTTTCAAAAAAATCTAATGGATGATAGTCTTGAAATGCCTATGCTTTATTTTTCTGAAAGTGGGAGAAAGGATAAAACTTATTATTAATTTAATCAAAATTAAAGTTTGAAACTCATGTAATTAAACTTTTGTGGTTAACCCGAGACAAATCGATTGATTTATGAGAAATCTCATTCAATTAGATATATGGTAGGGTAAAAAAGAATTGACTATCGAGCGCATGAGGTAGGAAACTCTCAAGTATGATTCTAAGGGAAGGAATTGAACCATTTATTCCAACTAGGAAGAACAGGCCACTCGACAGAGGGATTCTAAAATAATGGAGGCTCGATTCGATTAAGCCATTGAGTATTGGAAACAAGCTATAGCGCTTACTCTTGGTAATTATATTGAAGTGCAAAATAGGTTAAAGATCATGAGGCATTTTGAATAAAAACAAGAGCTCTCTATTTATTTATTATTTTAAGATTAGAAATTCTAATTAGAAATTAGAAATTTCTATTACTATTAAATTCTATTCTTATTCTATTAAATCCATTTAATTAAATAAATTACCTCATCATTTAAAATATTAAATTCAATTTTCTATTCAATTTGAATATTTAATAATAAAAAATATTAATTTAATTAGAATTGTTAAATGTGTAATTGTTTGTTTTTGTTGGGCCCTTCAGTCAAATAAAATAGATCATTTCTCTTTCTGGGAAGAACCATTAAAAAATTTCATTATATCCTTTCTAAAATAGGAAAGTAGACTATGATGAAACCCAAGTCTAGAAGGTTAACCAAGGCAAAATTGATATAGTCAAAGAAGGATGACCAAGATGTAATCGGAGTCTAGAGGATCAACTAGGGCAAAACTATTATAGTCAAACAAGGATGACTAGGATGTAACCTAGTTTTAGAGGGTTGACCAGGGCAAAACCAATATAGTCAAAACAAGAATGACTAGGATGCAACCTAGGTCTAAAAGGGTAGACTAAGGCAAAACCAATATGGTCAAATAAAGGTGACTAAGATGTAATCCTAGGTTTAAAAGGCTAACTAGGGAAAAATTGATACAGTCAAACAAGAATGACCAAGATGTAATCCTAGGTTTAAAGTGTTGACTAGGGGAAAATCGATATAGTCAAACAAGGATAACCAGCCTGTAACCTAGGTATGGAGCATTAATTAGGGCAAAACTGATGCAGTCAAACAAAGGTAAACATGATGTAATCCTAGGTCTAGAAGGCTGATCAGGGCAAAATCGATACAATTAAACAAGAATGACCATGATGTAACCTAGATTTAAAAGGGTTAGCTAGGGTAAATCTGATATAGTCAAGTAAGGATGAAAATGCATGATATTTGAATTGCTTTAAGAAATATAAGACTTACCTTTCAATTCTGAAGTAGTTAACATATTGAAGAGCTCTTTCTACTATTACCTTCAACTTAAAATCTGTAAATTATTAAATATGGATGTAAATGCATCAAGAATGTATTTGATGAATTTTTGTGATTTAATTTTCTTTATCAATGTTTGCTCCAACCTATTTTGGAGTTGAATTTATCTTTTTAGAAACTGTGACAGATATTTCTTCCTCTTTTGATGGAATGGGCCTATATTTTTGCTTAGAGATTGAAAACATCTTCAGAAAGCACTAAGGATGTCTTTTCTTATTGGCAGAGGGAGCCAGCACTTGAATTAGAATTTAAAGGCATCTTAGAATGTCATTGTAGACATGTTAAACTTGTTCTTAAGAAGTCAAACTAGGTGATGTACTAATATCATCTAGGAGTTGAAAAAGAGGAACATGATTGGAATATATGGTCTCTAAATTTTCCCATCAATAGCCATAACAACTGATATATGTTGAAAAAGAGGAGATGATGGGGAATGTGTGGTTTCTAAAAATTTCCCTTCAACAGTTGAATAAACTGATAATAGGTTAAGGAAGAAGAGCATGATAGGGAATATGTAGTTTATCCACCTTAATTCTTCTTAGAATGTTTGAAAGACTTTGGATTATTGACTAAGATCCCTGCAATGTCTTGATCTCATTCAAAGTAATGTAGAGGAATCAATATGTCATCTTTTCATCAATTTCTATTTGCTTAAAATGGTAATTATCATTTAGCAGAAAGGTTAGCATGGTCAAAAGGATTATTTAACAAAGGTATGAATAAAAATATTTATTTGTATTGCAATAATGAAAAAAGATACAACATTGGTTATTTTTCAAAAAAATGATGGTGAAGTATAAAAGAGATTTGGATATTACTGAGATAATTAAAATCTCCCATTCAATTTTTCAAAAATTTCTCTTGAACAGAATGTTAACTTTCATGAAAATCTATTTTTTGAAAATGCCTCTAATCATACTATGCCTTTTTAGACTTAGTCTTCTAGCAAATTATGCTTTGGCCATTCCTTTCAAATGCTTGAGCCATCATTTTGGGTTTTTAGCTCAAAATCCCCCTTATACCACCTTGATCAGATGCTCTTTTGGGGTTTGCATCTAATTTTTTTGAAACAAATGTCTTTTTAGGTTATCATTTGTTTTCTTTTCCTTTGTTTGTTTTTGGAATGGACTTCCTTTTAGGTTTTCATCCATTTTTTCTTTCTTTTTTTTTCTTTTCTTAGGCATAATTTTTTTTTACTTTATTCAAATTAACGGGGTTTGGTAAAATTCCTCCATCCATCTTTACCAATACCAACACTCCTTATAAAAATGTTTTTGGACAACATAGGGCCCTTCCCAATTGGGTGCCCATTTGCCCCAACGATTTTTTTGTCCTGGTAGAATTCTTTTTAGTACCAATTTCCCCTTATGGAATTTCCTTGGATGAATTTTTCTATCATGCGTTCTCATCATTATTTTCTGCTAGGTCTGCCCATGTTAAATAGCTTTTAGCTTTTTTTTGTTCAATGAAGCTTAGTAGCTTATAACAATCTCAAATCCATTCGGCTTCTTCCCACTTGGTTTCCATTAGAACCTAAAATGAAGGGATCTCTACTTCAATTGGTAAGACAACCTTTGTATCATAGACTAACGAATAAGGCGTTGCCCCAGTTAAAGTTTGGACTGAAGTTCTATAAGCTAAAAGGGCAAAAAGGAGCTTCTCATGCCAATCTTTGTAGGTTTCTATCATCTTCCTTACAATTCTCTTAATATTTCTATTGGTAACCTCTATAGCTCCATTCATTTTTAAACAGTATATCATCAAATTATGATGAGAAATTTTAATCTGGGTACACATTCTTATCATCAATTTATTATTCAAGTTAAAAGCATTATCCATTATAATTCTTTCAAGGATCCTAAATCCACAAATGATGTTAGTCTAAAAAAATTTTATTATCGTCAACCTCATCACATTTGTATAAGAGGCTACTTCAACCCATTTAAAGAAGTAATCAATAGCCACCAAGATAAAGCGATGACGGTTCAAAGCTACAGGGGTAATGGGTCCAATAACATCTATGGAGAAAGGTCATGGTGCAGTTATGACATGTAATAGTGAAGGTGGTACTTGGATCTTGTCAGCATAGACGTAGCATTTATAACACTTTTGGCATATTTAATACAATCACTCTCCATGGTTATCCAAAACTAACTCAGTCTCATGATTTGCCTTACTATTTTGTATCCATTCGTATGGATACCATAAATCTCCCTCATGCACTTCTTTCAGTATCTTCTGTGCTTTGGGAGCATTAACACATCTTATTAACATTTTATCATAACTCTTTTTATAATGAATCTCTCCATCCAAGACAAAATTAATTGCCAGCCTCTTTACAGTTTTTTTGTTAGTCTCGAAGGAATTGTTGGGGTATACTTGATTCTTGAGATATCTTTTGATGTCGTGATACCATAAGAGACCATCTGCTTCCATTTTGACATTGCAACAGTACGCAGGAGACTTTTACATGCTTATCTAAGTTGGCATCACCTCTTGCCTTATGTTTATTTTGAACATCAAATCGAGGTGGCCAGAGCATCTGCCATTTGATTATCATCTTGGGTCAGATGAATAAATTCCACCTTCTTGATCTCTTCATGCAATTCTAGAATCAGCTTTCTATATTGTTACAACTTTGAATCCCGAGTTTTTTTTTCTCCATATAATTGATAAATCACCAAGGTTGAGTCTTTATATACTTTAAAAATTAAGCTTTTCTTTCTATAGCTACTTGAAGTCCTATAACACATGCTTCATATTCTACTGCATTATTTGTATGGTCAAAGTCGAATTGAGTAGTGAAAGGGTAATAGTCTCTTTTCAAAGATATCAAAATCACCCTTATTCTATGGCTTAAAGCATTTGATGCTCCATCAAAATACATTTTCCATGTTAATTCTTTCAATGGCTCTCTTTCTTTTTCTAGTAAAATATTCATTAAATCCTTATTAGGAAAGGTAAATTCAATGGCTAATAATTATCAAGTGCTTGGCTTGCTAGGAATTCGACGGTAACATTTCCTTTGATTGCTTTTTGACTTACAGAAACCATATCATATTTCGAAGCAAGACTTGCCATCTAACTATCCTTTTTTACAAAGTCAGTGCTTTGATTAAATACTTGATTAAGTCTATTTTGGTGATTAGCTAGGTGGTATGATACAACATGTATTGTCGAAGCCTTTTTGTAGCCCAAACTAGGGCACAACATATCTTTTCTATTTGAGAATAATTTACCTCATAGTCAAGGAATTTCTTGCTGAGGTAATAAATCATTTGCTCATTTTTTCCTATCTCATCTTGCTATCCTAGCACACAACCCATAGACTTTTCAAATACTGACAAGTACAAAATCAAAGGATGTCCTAGCACTGGTGGCTCCAACACTAGCAAATTACAAAGATAATGCTGAACTTTTTCAAATGCTTCCCAGCATTCTTCATGCCATTCCCCACGGTTTGTTTCTGCATAAGCCAAAATATAAGATCACACTTATCTATGAGTTTGGATATGAATCTAGCAATGTAATTCAACCTCCCTAAGAAATTTCTCACTTCTTTTTATGTACACGAGGATGAGAATTTTTGTATAGCTTTGATCTTATTCGGATCAACTTTAATCCTTTTTTTACTCTCAATGAAGCCTAATAATTTCCTTGATCTTGAGCCAAAAGTACATTTTGCAATTCAATTTCAATTAATACTTTCTTAGCCTTTTGAACAACTTTCATAAATCCATGACATGCCTTTCCTCCTCATGTGACTTGGCAATCATGTCGTCCACATATACCTCTATCGTTTTATGCATTATATCATGGAATTGGTCCAATAAGTTGCCTCAGCATTCTTTAGTCTAAACGGTAAAACCTTATAATAAAAAATTCCCTATATTATGACAAATATGGTTTTTTCCATGTCTTCTGGTGCCACTTTTATCTGATTATAACCTGAAAATCTATCCATGAAAGAAAATAGATAATTTTTCATAGTATTATCAACTAGAGATATGAGGAAGAAGGAAATTATTTTTTGGACTCGTTCAATTTAGGTCTTGTTAGTCTACACACATTCTAACTTTACTATCTTTTTTAGAAATTGAGACAATATTTACGACCCATTCTGGGTATTTTTGCACCTCGTGAAATCTAGCCTTATTATTTCTTTACCTTTTCTTTTATTTTCAAAAGCATTTCTAGTTTATTCTTCTTACATTTTGCTGACCCAATTTGTATTTTGGTTTTAGAGGTAATTTGTAGACTACATTTTTGTATCAACCCTGGCATGCTTTGGTAGGACCATGCTAAAACATCTTAAAATTCTTGAGGCAAACTTATAAATTCTTCCCTAGTGATGGGCATAAGGGTAGTCCCTATTTTGACTTTTTTTCTATCATCCTCATCATCCCTTAAATTTGTCACCTCTTTAGATTCTTCATGGGGCATTATTCATTTATCCTCTTGCCCAATTATTTTTAGCAAATCGGGTGGTAAAGTATGATCATCAACATCTTTTTTGAAATTAACCTCGTTTAAGCAAACAACCTATTAAAAATCAATCTTTGAATTGTGCTTGGGATCATCTGCTTTTCTTTAAATGGGAAATATGTAAAGGTAAAAAAAGAGAAAAAAAAGAGGCAAATAAGTGTATGACATGATTTATGTCTATGTGTGTAAAAAGGAAAAGAAATATTGGTATAAAAAAAATTAGACATAGATAAAAAGGTGAATGCATTTCATTTCTATAAATGATAATTTGACATTTCAAGTTTTTATAGAAAGATTCTTAGATGACAAAATGAATTCCTAAGATTACTTTGAACCTAACCTAAGCACTACAGTTCTCTTAGTACAAGTCCAATTTTGCAAGACTTATCTATGGGGACATGGATGGATCCTATGGTTATCATTTGGCTTTTTGTTGTTTTCTCCAATGGCAGCCATCTAACACTTCTCGAAAGCTTCATTGCCCACCATAATGGCTTTATCAGTTTTTCTTTCTTCAGTTTTTGGATTAACAACCCTTCCAAAATAAAAAAAAATCATCTAGTAAAGGGTAAGGGTCAATTTTTGGCTTAATTATTGACTGATGGCTTGCACTAGCTTTTATCCCTAAGATTTATTTTTAAATTTCTTCATTTAACACTAGTCTAGCTTGAAGCTCATTTGTCTTTCTTGCCAATGACATTAATGGGTTGACCAATTCCTTACAAGCATTTTTGAAGTCTACTTGCAGCTCGAACGTCTTTCCTGACTATAAGCTTGAGACTGATATGAGTGCTCTTTGAAAGTCTATATTTTGGGATTACAAACCCTTCTAGCATTAATAATTTTAAAAGATATGAAAAAGCACTCTTCAATTTAGCATTTGCTTCAGCATAAAAGGATTTGGTAGAAGTCGTTGCCATTGTTTTTTTCCCCAGATTGGCTAATTAACTTCTTATCAATTATGAATTTAACTTTTTGGTCCATAGATGATGGGATAGCTTTAGCAAAATGAATCCATGGTCATCCCAGCAAATAATTGTATTCTGGGACAATGTCTATCACATGAAATTCTATCTTAAATTGGCATAAGCCAATATTTAAAGTGATTGAAATAGTCTCCTTGATTTCTTTCTTTGACCTGTCAAATGCCTTAACAACTATATGCTATGATTGATTTGACTGACATTAACTGGTAAGCAAGATAATGTGACCAGCGGTATTACATTCGAAGCCAATCCATTGTCAATGAGGACTTTGGGCAATATGGCCCCCTTATGATAAGTTGTGATATGGAAAGCTTTTGTTGAATTATTACCTCCTGGTAGGATTTTATCATCACTGAATAAAATGAAATTGTCAACAACATGTTATATATTCGGTGATCCAGCTTATATATGGAAATGTCTTGAGGTTCATAAGCCTGGTTGAGCACATTTAACAATGCATTTTGATGCATTTCTAGGCTAAGCAATAGGGTCAACATAGAAGTCTATGTCACTGCTGCTTCAACTGTTCCACTATATTGTACTTATTGTGTTTAATAAACTTAAAGAATTCAGTAGCCTCTTTTTCCTTGATCGATTCTTGTATTCCTACTAGGATATCTTTGGTAACTATTACTTTTCCAGATATCTATCCTTTTAACTTGGTTTTGGCATTAGTTTTGCCAATTTTTGGATTATGTATATGATTACTCCTTGTCACATGGCTTACCTTAGTTATGTCGACAGTAGCCAGTTAGCTTGTAACAACTTCCAAAATTATCACCCCATTATACTTCCATGGTAACTATTTGTTATTCTGACATAGGAATGGAGTTGGTGCTTTGATAATGAGTTTAGGAGTAACTTCAGTCTTAGGTGATATGATCTTTGGTTGGTTATGATGAATGATAAAAGGGTGACTGATGCCATAGAGTTGTTGCGATGATCTTTCACTGGCCATGTTGACTGATTTTTCTTCTTTTAGTCTAACTTCTTCAAAGAATCCAATTTCACCATTGACCATCATTGGATTATGGCTAAAAAGTTTAGGTAATTTATCAAAGTATGTCTTAATGTTTTGTGAAATTTGTAAAAGTTAGCACCAGGATTAGATTAGCTTTTGATACTTCCATGATTTTGACTAAGGATCTTGTCTTCCATCAAGATTACCTATACTCCTTCCCTTGAAGCCCTATCTTCTTAGACTTTGACTTCTTTCATCTCTCTTCTTCAATAATAAGAAACTTAATCCCGTGTTCAATATGATCAAGTAAGGGATTTACTGCCATATTAGGTGCTAGGCCATTATCAATTTGAAACATATTCCTCTTAAAAAGACTTTGGACCTTTTATTTGAAAGCCGTACAATTTTCAATCAAGTGACCTACTACTGCATCATACTTATAGTGCAGATTTGGGTTACACTGGCTAAGGTAATTACCTTCATATGATTTAAAAAAGATTTGAGTCATTAATCATGCCTCAAAAAGCTTATCAAAAATTTCTTTATAAGTGTAAGAAAGGGGTTCATAGCAAAATCTAGGTAGGTTTGCTCTTTGGGTTGGTGGATTAACATTGGGTCTTGGTTGATTTTATGGAAATGGTTCGAAATAATGGTTTGGGATGATGTTAAAATAGGAGCTCTGGGTATGTTAAGAGACTAGGCATTTTAGGTTTGCTGTCTTTGGTTTTGGTAATATGAATGAGGTCTTTGATAGTATAGTTGACTGATGTAGTTAACTGATAGAGCCTCTCTTTTCTTCTTTCCTATCCTTCACTTTTTCTAGTAGAAGATTCCCTAGTCATGATTTCACTAGCCTTTATAGTTGTCTTAATCATCTTTCTAGAAATAATAAGATCATCAAAAGCATTTTCCACCAATTTGTCATAATAGAAGGGATATAAGGTGCTTATGAATAGCATTATGGTTTTTTTCTCATTTAAGGGAGGTAGAACCTGAAAGGCGATGTCTCTATATCTTTGTACATATTCCTTAAAAGATTCTGTAAACTTCTTTTCCATATTCTGGAGAGTCAGTCTATCAGGCAGCCATTTAGCCATATGTATATATTATTAAAGAAATGCATTGGCTAAGTCGGTCCAGCATTGAATTAGAGTGCAATTCAGCTTATTATACCACTTTAGCATAGATCTAGAACTCTTTTGAAAATAGTAAATCAAAAGCTTCTTATTCTAGGCATAACCAGCCATCTTCCTGATGAACATTTTAATGTGTGCTTAAGGTGAAGTAGTGCTTTTGTACTTTTCAAACTTTGACATTTAAATTTTGATGGGAGAACTTAATCTGGTACTAGACTGAGGTCTTTGACATCTACACTGCTATATAATTTGGCCAATTCAATGGTTTTAGCCTCCTCTTAAGGAATTATAATTCTTCTTTCTCTATCTCTACTTCAGCCTACTCTTTACCCTTTTGTTTACACTTTTTCCTTTTCATCAATACTAAAGACTATCGATTTCTTACGCAACTATAGTTTTTACACCCGCCCCTTACGAAAAAGCATCAAGGTTAATAATTATGATTGATGCATTAGCAATTAGTACATTTTGTTGCAAATTTTAGATATTAGCTGGCTGTGCATTCTGAGCATTAGTTGTTTGTTCATCAACTGGTATCCCCTGGATCCCTTTGCAAAAGTATCGATATTTATCTCTAGCTATAGATGAACTAGCTCCTTTGCAATTAACAATTCCATCTTCCTTGTGATTTGAGCTTGTAGGTCTTCTTATGTTTTCAGCATGGCCTCCTGGGCTTGTCAATGACTTTTTTCTAATCTTTCCAATCTTGCTAAGTGATACTCAATAATTTTTCTTGTTCTAAATCTAGTATGGTATTGATAAGTAGGTAATGGTTCAGTTGATCCTTTTGAGTTTATAATGTTGACCTTAACAATTCCATATTTCTTCGAGTTTATTAATTTTTACTTATGAACTAATGAATTAATAATCATGATGTACATATGTATGTATATGTATAGGCATACGTATGTATGGTATAAGTATATGAATGCACTTACAGGGATACTTGTTTTAACTAAAGACTCCTAACTCCAAAATTTTCCATTAACTTTTTGACAAATTAATGTTCACATTATTGTTCATGTAGGGATTACACCTAAGGAAATTCCTAACTTGATACATTGTCTCTGAGCCTTATCCAAACATTGATGTACAACATGTTTGTATTGTCTTATAGGATTAATTTGCATTTGTAAGTCTCTAATCCTCTCCACCATTTTCCTTGCTTCGATAATGGCTAAGTGGATCTATTCTATAAGATGATTTATGTACATT
>JBBYHL010020284.1:0-11175 GCA_038381835.1 Adansonia madagascariensis
GATTAAATCTTTTTCATCAAAACCTGGATTTGTATTTCTATAAGATTCATGCATTAAAAGAGGGTTATATTGAAATAGTAACAAGTTAAGATTGAAAAAATTGAAACTGAGACAAGACATAGCTAGTAAGGTATCGATTTCGGGCATCATTGAAGAGGTTCATACCTCATCGCGCGTAACCAACTCCTGAACATAACTGGTAAATCTTTGCATTACGTAGGCCACGGGATCAATGTTTTGAGTTTCATAACTCAAAACATAGGTTTTAATAGGCATCCGATCATGCCTAGCCCAAAATGATCGGTGGTGACTCCAAGTATTGGCCATTTCGTGATGGTCATCCAAGACCAATAAGATGAGCGATTTATCTTATGGGCCCCCTTCACTGTGTCAGAAGTCGAGAATCTATACTTTCTCATTCTCACCACATCATGAAGGAAAGTCTCAATCAAGAAGACATTCCAAGTCAGAAAAAATATTTTAAGTCGTACACACTAATAGATCCGCGAGGCCCTAGGGTACGTTGTGACATTGGTTTCGATACTTTTGATCTTACCTCATCACTATTTTGACATAACCCTCTTTTAATGCATGAATCTTATAAAAATGCAAATTCAGGTTTTGATGAAAAAGATTTAATCTCATATACACCCTAAAAAGATGGGGAATATAAAAAATTTTAATAAAATGACCTATGGATTTTACTTTAAAAATAGAATGTTCCACTTTAGGCACTGGAGAGATACCCACGTGAAACATTACCTTTAATTTTATTTGAAATGATTTGAAAACATAAATGCAAATAATCATCACAAAGAAATGACGTTAGTGAGGCAACAAATGAAGTAACATAACATGGATCATTCCATGCAATGATAAAGAAAATGAATGGACTATTGGAATTTATCTCACAATTGGCATCGATTATTTGGGAATAACCAAATTGATAATTTTTGAGATGCATCTGGGTTTCTTGATTGAACAAGATTTGTTTGACATATTCATGGAAGTCCAGAAAGGAGGAAAAAAATTAATTGTAGTTGAAAGACAGGGTTGGAGTCTCCTTTTAGAAATGTGGGGTTAGAGTATCCCCATGGATGACAAATAATTTTGATAAAAGAGCATTTTTAAATCTTGACAATTTTGAAAAGCGGGGTTAGAGTATCCCCTCGAAAGGTTGGGGTTAGAGTATCCCCGTGGACGACAAATCATTTTGGCAAAGAAAGATTTTGCAATCTCGAGAATTTTGATAAGCGGGGTTGGAGTATCCTTTCGGAAGGTCTAGGTTGGAGTATCCCCAAAAGTGAACGTCTGACACTCTTTAGAGAAGTCGAGTTGGAAAATTAAGTTGAAAAAACTTTGTGATTTAGGAAATGTGTGAGCATTTCAATAACTTTTGGCAAAAGAAATTATTATGAATGAGGATGGTAAAGATGTAAAATATGTTTGTGCCTTGGCACGAGCCTATGGGTGGTCAAAGCATGTTTTCGAGTCTGATCGGGGTGATACGGAGACATTCTAATATCTCGAGATAAAATTCAGGAAAACAACTCAATTTTAACTATAACCGAAAATAGGGGACAGCATCGCACTATCCTGCTTCCTGAATTTATTCTAACTTGGTTTGAAGGCTTTAGAGGGTGGACAAGATATCGTTAGAAACGTAACTCGACGAGGGTCAACCTAAAAAGATTCCCAATATCCCAAAAAGTCACTTCTCGGGGGAATAAATTTTCAAGTTCATATTAAGTTCGCTACTGGCAGAGCATACAAGGGACAAGGTGTGTCAAAATTTGAAAAATCATTCCGGACTCATTAGGTATAAAAAAATTGCAATTAATACCTTTCCAAAAAGGGTATTTCATGAACGTTTTAGGAAAAATGCTGGATGGATTTGGAAAAACCGTTTGGTGGGCTTAAAGGGCCTAAGTAGAATGCACTTTGTTCACTCTAGGGATTTTGGACAGTCTAGGTTTGAAAAATCATAACTCTTTCATTCGGACTGATCCGGTGATGAACAAGCCTTGTTTTAAAGGTATTTTGACGCATTTTCAGAGAAAAATATTATAAAATTCATGAAAAATCATTTGGGATTCTAAAGTGATTTTCAATTTGTAATAGTGCTACTGCCAGCAGGGGACAAAGTAAAGCAGAGGATATTTCTTATTTTCCTTATGTTTACGGGTCCAAACTTGAGTCATCGATATTCGAATGTCCATGATTGAAGGGAAAGAGTGGCATGAGCGTCACGACTCATTTGCACAGCCCTAGAGTATTTTGGGACGATGAAACAGCCTGTTGATCATACCATTCAAGGTTTTGACTCAAAAATAAGGCATGAACATTTTAGGAACAAGTGTAAGGCCATTTTCGTTGCATAATCAGAAGATTTGAGCTGGTTTAACCAAGATTCCAGATCTGGAAAACTTAATTTTCCCCAAGATATTTTGCTAACTTTAAGGAAAATGCTAAGTTCATGCTAATCCTCATTGGTTGAGGTTAACATGCTTGGGTGGGGAGGTTTTGAAAATCAATTTTTGATAGCCATCAAACATACATTTAGACAAGGAGAAGACAATGAACATACAAGGGGATGGCATAAAACATAAATAGGGATGTAAACTTTACCAATGGTTTTGACAAAGAAAGTGTTATGCACTTTGACAATAAAATGTTATGGAAGCTGAAAATGATAATGATTCATGACAAAATGCAAGCTAATGTTTAAATATACTTGAAATATGTTAGGCTAATGATTCATACATGGATTAATCATAACAATATGCATGGATATGGTATAAAATGCATGAGCAAGAGCTATCAAAATAATGAGGATGAAATGAGGCATTTTGCACATCAAAGGGGTATTAAGGCACCCAAATCCTAAACTACCACAACCAAAGGCCACAATAATGCATGAGAATCCTAAAAGGGTGATGGAAACATGGAAAGCTCACTAATATGATGAAGATGTTGAAAAATAATAATAAAAATGATAAAGTAAGAAGTTATATAAATAAAACTTTAATTTTTGGCCAAATAGTTGGAGCAGCAGAGATGGCTTAAACTTCTCTCTTTTCCTTGTTGTTAATAAGCAAGAAAAAGAGAGAAACAATGAGGTTTTGGTTCTGGTATGGATGAGAGTGATTTTTAGAATGTGTAATGGTTGGGAATGAGTGTTTTGGGGTTGTTTTTGGGTGGTGAGTGAAGTGCTACGAGATTCTAGTTTTCTTGGCGTAGGAATGGGTTTTGGAAGCTAAAAATGAGCTGGAATCCAACCTTTGTTAGCTGAGATATAAGTGGTCTATTTATACTAGCATTTTGGAGCCAATTTAGAGGTGTTTTTGGTCATTTCTCAAGGGGGACAAAGTGATGTCAACTTGGTGGCTATAGAGTGGCTGTAGGGAGCAACTTGCTGTCAATGTGATGGACTTAGGGTGGCTGGTTTAAATGCGAAATGATTTTCCAGCAAATGGGGTGGTTGATGGGGATCTTGGTCAACAAACTAGGGAGGAGTAGGGTGATCATGTGACATTAACCCTTTTAATCTAATTTAGACTTCAAAAATGTTTGATTAATTCAAAAGCCTAAATTCGTAATCTGATATGGGTTTTGATCTTTTCTAATGTAAAGAAACGAGTTAAAATCGAGTTTTGGATTAATGGTGGACGAGTAAAAAATGTTCAGACCGTGAAAAATGGCCTATATGTATCGATACATTGCAGAATGTATCGATACATTGCAAAATGTATCGATACATTTGGTCCAAAAACCTTGATTCTATCGATACAATGAACATTGTATCGATACAATGATCATTGTATCGATACATGTTGATATGTATCAATACATTTCTTTACAGATGCACATTTTGGTCTTGGCATGGCCTAGTATCGATACATGAGCTCCTGTATCGATACATAAGCTAGTGTATTGATACAAATAAGGACATTTCAACTTTTTGGATCGTTGAAGCATTGTATCAGTACTTGAGAACCATGTATTGATACATTCGATCAAAATTGTGAAATTTCTCATATTTTTTATACCTAGACACCTTGAACTACATCCTTTGATGCCCCATCTTTGCATTAACCTTTGATATGATCCATAGACCTCCTTGACCTTCTCAAAAATGCTTTTTTGCCAGGCGACCCTCTCACGTCTATGCCCTAGATTGCTAAAAATTAGTCCGGACAAAATAAGGTGTCTACAATAATAAGTTATAAACCTAGAGTTCTGATTTAGTTATAAATATCTTCCAAGGTTTTTTAAAAATATCTCTCTTAACTAGTTTACTCTATTCTGAGGCAAATTGAATTAAAAGAAACTCATTAAGTTTAGGTATTAATTTGGTTAAATGTGGCATGTTCTTATATTCCTATCTCAGATGTAGATCAATTCATCTTAATAAATGAATATGAAATATATGTCATGCAATCCAGGTTCAAACACAAAATTTTCTTTTCCAAGTCCATTAGGGTTACCAAATCAATCTAATTGGTGGCTAAAAATTAGAGGCATTAAGAATAAGATTGAACAAGCAACTCGAATATCATTAAATCAAAAAAAGAGAATAAAATAATCTAAACTATGTATTGAGTTCCATTGTAACCTTCAAAAATAAACTTAGTTCATACTGATTAAATAAAACACAAAACACTGAAATTTCACCACTATAAACATTACAATAAAGATAAAAAATTAAGGAAAAGAGAAAACCAAGAGTTGTCAGGTCTTGATCTTCAATCTTCTCAATCTTTCTCCAATTACAGAATCATGATGGCTGTTCTCCTTTTTAGAAAATTTAAGAAAAAGTAAGAGCTATAAAGTATCTAGCATATCTCGAATTCTAATCCTAAGAGTCTCATATATAGCTAAAACCCTGGGAGACAAAACTTGGTTTGCAAGTAGCTTTATCAATTTATTTTTGGAAGCTGTCAAACTGAGTTCACTTTACTTCTTGATTAAGTTATTGCACTTTGAAAACTCTTTCAGGTTTTGACCTACAAAAATACAAAAAACACTTAAACAATTAAGAAATTTAAATATAAGAAAAAGAAATAAAAGTAATTTAAAAACTACTAAAAATAAATAAAATCTAAATAAAAATTTCTAAGACTTATCTATTTTAATGCGCATAATGAGACTAAATACTCTATTTTATACAGTTATAAGTTACCCTCCTTAGAGAAGTCTAGAGATTGACACTTAGGGTTTTTAGAAACTTATATTTTCCAATTGAACCTAATAATATCAATACATTTAAAATTAGGCTAGGCTTAACTAAAGGGTCAATGGAGCCCATTAGTAATATACTAAAAAGGTGGTGCCACTTTGAAATATTTCTTGGAGCTCAATTCAAACTATTTTAATTAGCTTGTCAAAGATTGACCTTTGGTAGTAACTTTTAATATTTCAGCCTAGTAGTGCACCAAGGATAGTAACTTTATGCACCTAGCTAATTAGCAAGCTTAACTTGGAGTGGTTCACTACTATACTCTCTTGACTTGCTAATTAGGCTTTTAGCCTAACCCCTTAATATACATGTTAAATAATTTAATTCATAATTAAATTTTCTAATCCCAACACAACAATTTTTACTTCATGTAAATAATAGTAAATAATTCATTAAATAATTATTAAATAATTTATTTAATTTTTTAAATACAGTTATTTGCTTTATTTAATGTTCTCTTTAAAACCATGTCTATAAATAGACATTATCTTGATAAAAAATTCTTATTTCTATTGCCATATTAAGATATCTCTAATTAGATTTCATAAATCTAATTTATGTCTTAAATTATTCTTAATTGAACTTATTCAGTTATGTCCTTCTTATTCTATCTTTTATTAAATTAAGTAATGCTTAATTAAATTTCGGTTTTAATTTGATAGATCATCTTATTATGTGTGACCCATTAGGTTTCCAACACGTTGGCAATGAACATAATTATCTACTTAAAGTTACTATAGTGGTGAATCCTTTCTAGATCATTCATCCATCTTTATATGGTTCATGTCATACCTAAAACCATCTTACCATAAACACCCATCTATTGTGGACCAGTTCATGATGGAACCAAAGCATGACACTTCGCATAAAAGATGACCTCGTATCACAAGTGTGAGAATTAATATACAGAACTATAACGTAAGAACATATTCCATAGACATTTTAGTAACTTATACAAAATGAAATTCTTATACGAGCCATGTTCAATGAACTTGTTTTCACAAAACAAGCACTTATATGCTATCCCTGAGTATCTCTATACTTTACTTCTATGAGATCAAAGAGTTACATACATTAAATGCATAAAGGCTTAGGATATGTTAGTCTTTATGCATTATCAATGCCCTATCATGACAACACATGACTAGGAACATTTAGAAACATAGCTTTGATGCATAAGGATCTTATCATCATAACTTATTACTAACTTTGCAAGGCCATTGTGCTTAATGGGCTTCATCCAATTAGTGTTTGCATGATTATCAATCACACCACTAACATGAAGGAAAACTTTAAATCACTAACTAAAGTAATTGGTTTGCATTAGTAGCTTATATATTGCTCGCACAAGCCAATTGGCTCTAGGGCATATACTAACAAAAACATGACATTGTATCGATACAATATAGCTTTGTATCGATACAATGCCTATTGTATCGATTGGAATAACCAAAATTTAATTATGTATCGATACAACTTCATTAATTTCAAGACATTTTGATATCCTCTAAAAGTTTCTAATTGACTAATTTGGTCTCTAAGCATTTCAAACCTTCTTTTTTCCCTCCTTAGTGCCATGTCAATAAGAATTGACGACATGACATCCTGTTGTCCCTCTTTATTATTTTATTTATCATCATCATCTTTTAAAATTTTTTTGGTAATCAAGTCCTAGGATGCCAGAAATTGATTAGGGAAGAGAGATAAGTGCATTTCATTCGAAGTCTCTAATTGAGCATGACTGGCTTGAAAGGGACTCGAACAAAATTAGGTGTCTACAATACTAACTCATAAATAATTGGATTTAATGAAATAGAATAATCTGAAAGAAAAAAACAAATTTATCCCTAAAAGTTAAGAGTTTTAACTTTATTCTCTAATTTTTAAATCATTACACTTGACTTTAAGTTGGTTCGTAGATATTTATCATTTCCAACTTGCTGACAAGATACTCCAATATAGGCCTTAGAGTTTTGTGGTTAGGTGTGCTATCTGTGCATTTTAGGAACAAACAGTAGCATACAAAACCAACATTAAGTTTTTCCTTTGTTAGTTGTCTATCAATCTCGACATGCTTTTTCTTATCATGTTTTACTGGATTATGGGTAAAACTGATGGCTACTTTATTGTTATAGTACAATTTCATAAGAGTACTAGGTCTCCTTAATCTTAATGGACAGATATCCACAACTATACCAGCTTGTGTAGGCTTTGACTCGGGTGCTGTCAGCTTGTACAGGCTTTGACTCAGACTAGGTGCCACCAGCTTGTGCGGGCTTTGACTAAGACTACGTGCCATAAGCTTATGTAGGCTTTAACTCGGATGCTGCCAGCTTGTGTAGGCTTTGACTCAGGTTTCGCCAGCTTGTGTAGGTTTAACTTAGGTGCCACCAGCTTGTGCAGGCTTTGAAATGGATGCCATTAACTTGGGGGCTTTGAAATATGTGCCACTGACTTATGGGCTTTAAAGGGTGCCACTGACTTATGTGCTTTTAGAAAGGTGCCACTAACATGTGGGCTTTGAAGAGGGTGCCACTGACTAGTGAGCGTTTGGAAAGGTGCCACGAACTTGTAGGATTTGAAGAGGGTGCTAATGACTTGTGGGCTTTTGAAAATGGTGCCATTGACTTATGGGCTTTGAAAAGAGTGCTACAAACTTGTGGGCTTTGAAGAGGTGCCACTAACTTGTATGGGCTTTCACTCGGGTGTCGCCAGCTTTTATGGGCTTTGACTCAAACTAGGTGCCACTAGCTTGTGTGGGCTTTGAAAAGGTGCTATTGGCTTGTGGGCTTTGAAGGGATGCCACTGACTTGTGGGCTTTTGGAAAGGTGCCACTAACTTGTAGGCTTAAGAAGGTTTCTTGATAGATACCTCCTGAATAACGCTTGGTTTATGAAGTTTAGAGTTCTTACTAGGGAATCCTTAGAGCTTTGGTGAACTTAGCTTGAAGTAACATTGCAAAAATCATGATGTGTGATGGTAATGTGAATGCATGATGTGGAATGCTATCATAATTGCATGATGTGAAGTATAATATGGGAGATAGCCGTAGTTTTTCTTGTACGTCATTCAAACTCTCATAGGGATGGCGATTCATCTTTGTTGCAACCATGGACGGGAATTTTCTTAATTCCGCTGGGGATTATAGGTTGTCCCGGCTCCGTTAGGGATACGATAAAAAATCTATTCTTAAGAATTTAGATTATTGCATTTCCCAATTCAAGAGGTTCAATCATTTTTTTGACAATTAGAAGGCATTGTCAACAATTTGGAGACTGTCTGACTGATTAGGTTGATGTCTTTGGTTTCGATAGGATTCAGATAAAATGCATGGGTTGATTTTGGTTAGCTTAAAATGGTCTTTTCTTAAGATGTGGCTTGTGAAAGCAAGAAATAGTTTAGTGTATGGTCATGCGAGTGGGTGTTTGGATGCGAAAAGTCCATGATTTTGACGATCAGGGCATGAGCGGAGTTTTCTGTGCTTTTTTTTTCCTTTTGATGTAATATCGAGATGTCCTGATGGATATTTTGTTGATTATCAAATATTATCAACTAAATGACAAGTGCATTGTGAATTGTACAGGAGTTAAACGAAACAAGGCAATATTTATTCATGACAACAAAGAGACATAATTTAGTATACTATTTGACAAACAAGTGATTCGGTGGCAAGAAGTATGATCTTTAAGGCAGAAGATGCCTCTGACAATCATGACATGGATGTTCTTTAGGTGCTTTTCATGATCTTTCTCGAACAATAAATGTGACTAGTATGAGCTAATCTTCGGAAGATCCTTAGGATTGCTTTGCATTGTCCTGTAGGTACTCTCAGTTTATGCCCCATCAAAATTGGTATTTTTAAGTCGCCCTTGTAGGTTTTCAACTGTAGTCGGGTTGGTTACCCAGATGCCCTTTTTGGATTTTTATTTGGACCCCTTTTTGTTTTTTTTTTGTTTTGTTTTTACTCTTTTTTTGTTGTTTTTTCTTTTTTTTTTGAATGACGCCCTTTCAGGTTTTCGCCTTTTATGTGTAATATTTTTTGACGAAATCTAAGTTGACTGGGTTTGGGCAAGACATTGCCATCCATTTATGACAAGATCCTTTTCACGTTTTCACCCTCTGCGTGTAATATTTCTTGACAAAATCTGAGTTGACTGGGTTTGGGCAAGACATTGCCATCCCTTTTTGACAAGATTAAGGCCCCTCAGGAGAAGGCTTACTTTACGACATATGGTCCTTCCCAATTAAGGGTCCACTTGCCCTGTGTATCTTTGTGAATTGGGAGGATCTTCTTTAATACCAATTCACCTGGGTGAAATTGTCGTAGGCGTATCTTTTTGTCGTGGGCTCGAATCATGTGTCTTTGATACATTTGACCATGGTAGATGGCTTTCATGCATTTTTCCTCAATGAGGTTAAACTAGTTGTATCTGTTCTCATATTCATCTTCTTCAAGTTTGGTTTCCATCAAGACTCTGAGAGAAGGGATCTTGACTTCGATAGGCAATACAACTTCCATCCCATAGACAAAAGAAAACAAGGTAGCACCTATGGAAGTGCGAACTGAGGTTCGATAGGCATGAAGTGCAAAGAATAGCTTTTCATGCCAATCTTTGTAAGTCTCGACCATTTTCTCAACTATTCTTTTAATGTTTTTATTGGCTGTCTTGACGTCCCATTCATCATTGGGCGATAAGGGATAGAATTATGATGTTGGATCTTGAACTGTGAGCAGACTGCTTGCATCATTTTATTGTTTAAGCTACTTGCATTGTTTGTGATGATTTGGTTTGAGAGGCCATATCTGCAGATGATGTCCCGCTTAACAAACTTACAGACAGTCGATCTAGTAACATTAGCATACGAGGTAGCCTCCACCTATTTAGTGAAACAGTCGATCGCCACCAAGATAAAATGATGCCCATTAGAAGCTTTAGGGGTGATTGGCTCGATCACATCCATACCCCACATGGAAAAGGGCCATAGGTCTATCATGACGTGAAGTGGTGCTCGAGGGACATTGATCTTGTCCGTATAGATTTGACACTTATGGCATTTTTTGGCATAATTGATGCAGTCTCTCTCGAGAGTCAACCTATAATAACCCGCTCTCATGATTTGCTTGGCCATCGATGTCCATTAGCATATGTGCCACAAATCTTTTCATGAACTTCTTCTAGGATTTTTTTTGGCTTTAGGAATGTCAATGCATCTAAGTAATACTTGATCGTGACTCCTTTTGTATATGATTTTTCCATCGAGAACAAATCCCATAGCCAGCCTTCTGATAGTCCTTTTATCAGTCTTGGTTGTATGTTTGGGATATTGGTGATTCTTGATGTAACGAAGGATGTCATAGGACCATGGTAGGCCATCCTTATCTTTTTCGACACTATGATAATGAATCGTAGATGTGTGGATGCTCATCTGGATGGGAGCAACGTCCGACTCTTGGTTGACTTTAAACATGGATGATAAGGTAGGCAAAGCATTAGCTATTTTGTTTTCTTCTCAAGGTAAGTGTCAAAAACTAATATCATCGAATTTTTTCTTGAGCTTTGCTATCAGCCTCTCATTCGACATCAGCTTGGCATCGCGAGTTTATCATTCCCCATTCAATTGGTAGATGACTAGGGCCAAATCACTGAACACCTATAATATCTTGACATACCTCTCAATGGTTGCTTAAAGGCCCATGATACAAGCTTCATATTCTATGATATTATTCGTGCAGTTAAAATTTAGCCTTGTTGTGAACAGATAATGACTCATGTCGGGTGACATCAATATTGCCCTAATTCGATGTCCTAGAGCATTTGATGCTCCGTCAAAAAACATCTTTCAGGATTGATCTTGGTTGGAGGCATCTCCATCTTTAGAAATGCATATTAGATCTTCATCTAGGAAGTCAAAATTTAAGGGTTCATAGTCATCTG
>JBBYHL010020335.1:0-11172 GCA_038381835.1 Adansonia madagascariensis
AGCATTATCTCCTCCACTACTCATGTTTTAAACCTGCAAAATTTGTTAGGAATAAAAATAGATTGGTTTTCCTCACATACTCCCTTACGTGTTTACACTCGAGATTAGTTACTTAACCACTCGTGTGTTACTCAATTTTGGCTTTTCTCTATGATATTCTCACATCTCTTGCCTTCTACCATTTAACTTCCCCTTACGAGCCCTTTAAAAAGAACTTTACAAATGATCTTACCAAAATAGCAAGCAACAAAAAGTTATTATAACTTTGATTAATAAGATCAATAAGGAAGTGAAATCAACAAGAATTATGAAAGGGAATAAAATCAGCAAGAAATATCAAGGGAAGAGAAATCAATGAAGAGGAACAAAGAGTTATTTGTATGATATGAATAAAAAGATCTAATAACAATCTTTTTTTTAAGATGGAAAAAGGGATATAACACTAGAACACACTTTTTTTTTTGCTTTTTTTCTTTCTTTTTTTTGTTCTTTTTTTTTGCTTTCTTTTTTTTGAATGGTGGAAGCACGAACTATATAGAAAAAAATAATGAAATTACAAGATTAAAAGATAAATTGAACCTGACTTTCAAGAACCAAAGCTCTGATGCCAGAAAATGCACACCTTATGATAAAAATATAAACTAAAACCCAATTGATGAAATTAGAACCCTAGGATCATCTTCAAAGTCAAGCAAAGAGAACTTGACCCTAATCAAACCTGCAGATTAGAACCAAAGTTATAACAACTTTGATTGTGACAAGTTACTCTGCTAAGAACAAATTGAGTTCTTCTTTAAAGAATAAAGAAAAAGTTCTCACAAAGTGAAGAAACTCTCAAGTATTGTTTTCTCTTCTAAATCTACTAAATTACATGAATAAAACTCCTTTATATAGGCCAAAAATCTGCAGAGCCCTAACTGAACAACGAAATCTTAATCAATAAGGAAAAGTTATTCCTAATCCTAATCCGATTAGAACTTATCTAAACAACTTAAAATCCTAAACACAATCCTAATCAATAAAGATAAAGTCCACTCCTTATCATAATCTAATTAAGAATTATCTAAATAAATTAAAAAAATCAAAAATTAAATAAATTAAAAAATTTGAAATCCTAATCTATAGGCCCATAAATACATGCAAATTGGGCTCCATTCATCTTGGACATGTGAATTGGGCTCTAAGCTTTATTCATCTTTTCTTTTTAGCCTCAATACAATGTAGAAAAGTGATCAATCTTGGCAATGCATCTAATTCATTTTGAATAGCCTCCTTTACTTGCATTTCCATGAGTAGTCCTTGTAGAGCTTGCTCCATTCGTTTAGTCTTTGCCCTAGTCATTGGACCTCTAATTCCTTAAAGGATCATAAGAATGGTTGGAAATAGGTATTTGTGCAAGTTGATCTCCATCATTTCTTATGAAGCAAAATCTTCAAAACTATGCATCCCAATGAGAAGAATGTGTTTATTATTCTAAATCAACAAAAAAATGGAGATTATTATGAGAATTCAAGTTTGTCCAATTTGAAGGACGAATTTTAATTCTAAGGAAAATAGTGTAAAGAAAAGCTTTTCTTAAAAAACCAAAGCATCTAAACTGTGTATCCCAATGAGAAGAACACGTTTATAGTGCCCAATCACAAAAAGAATAGAGATTATCATAAGAATCGAATTATGTCCCATTCGATGGACAAACTTTGATTCTAAGGAAAATGGCAAAAATAAAATCTTTTCTTGCAATACCAAAGCATCAAAATCATCTACCCAATCAAGGAAAATGTGTTTATAGTGCCTAATCACCAAAAGAATGGAGATTATTACGTGAATCCAGGTTTGCCCTATTTAAGAAATGAAATTTGATTATAAGGAAAATAGTGAAAAGAAAAGCTTTTATCATAAAACCAAAGCATCAAAACCGTGCATCCTAACCAAAAGAACATGTTCTAGTGCCTATTCACGAATAGAATGGAGATTATCTCAAGAATCCAAGTTTGTCCTATTTGATGGATGAACTTTGATTGTAAGGAAATTAGTGAAAATAAAAGCATTTCTTGCAAAACCAAAGCATCGAAACTATGTATCCCAATGAGAAAAATGTGTTTATTGTACCCAATCACCAAAAGAATGGAGATTATTACTTGAATCTAAGTTTTCCCCAGTTGAGGAATGAACTTTGATTCTAAGGAAAATGGTGGTAAAAAAAGCTTTTCTTGCAAAACCAAAACATCAAAACTGTGTATCCCAATGAAAAGAACATGTTTGTAGTGCCAATCCCAAAAATAATGGAGATTATCACGAGAATCCAAGTTTGCCCCCTTTGATGGATGAACTTTGATTTTATGGAATATGCTAGAAAGAAAAGCTTCTTTTGCAAAACCAATGCATCAAAGTCATGTATCCTAATGAAAAAAACATGTTTTCGTGCCCAATCACCAAAAAAATAGAGATTATTATGTGAATCCAAGTTTGTCCCATTTGAAGAATGAGCTTTGATTCCAAGGAAAATGGTGAAAATAAAAGCTTTTCTTGCAAAACCAAAGCATCAAAACTATTTATCCCAAAGAAAAAACATGTTTTAGTGCCCAATCACAAAAAAATGGAGAATATGATGAGAATCCAAGTTTGTCCCATTTTATGGATAAACTTTGATTTTAAGAAAAATGGTGGAAATAAAAGCTTTTCTTGGAAAACCAAGGCATCAAAACCGTGCATCCCAATGAGAAGAATGTGTTTATTATGCTCAATCAATAAAAAAATAAAGATTATTATAAGAATCTGAGTTTGTCCAATTTGAGGAACGCACTTTAATTCTAAGGAAAATGGTGGAAAGAAAAGCTTTTCTTACAAAACCAAAACATCAAAACTGTGTATCCTAATGTAAAGAACACGTTTATAGTGCCCAATAACAAAAAGAATGGAAATTATCATGAGAATCCAAGTGTGTCCCATTTGATGGATGAACTTTGATTCTAAGGAAAATGGTTGAAACAAAATCTTTTCTTGCAATACCAAAGCATCAAAATCATGTATCCAATCGAGGAGGATGTGTTTATAGTGCCCAATCACCAAAAGAATTTAGATTATTACGTGAATCTAGGTTTTCCCATTTGAAGAATGAACTTTGATTCTAAGGAAAATTGTGGAAAGAAAAGTTTTTCTTGCAAAACCAATCCACCAAAACCATTTATCCCAGTAAATAAAACATGTTTTAGTGTGCAATAACGAAGAGAATAGAGATTATCTCGAGAATCCAAGTTTGTCCCATTCGATGGATAAACTTTGATTCTAAGGAAAATAGTGGAAATAAAA
Source organism: Adansonia madagascariensis (assembly GCA_038381835.1). Lineage (NCBI taxonomy): Eukaryota > Viridiplantae > Streptophyta > Magnoliopsida > Malvales > Malvaceae > Adansonia > Adansonia madagascariensis. Next base: position 3,310 of record JBBYHL010020335.1, read on the forward strand.
GCTTTTCTTGCAAAACCAAAGCATAAAAACAGTGTATCCTAATGAGAAAAATATGTTTATTGTACCCAATCACCAAAAGAATAGAGATTATCATGAGAATCCAAGTTTGTCCTATTTGATGGATGAACTTTGATTTTAAGGAAAATAGTGGAGAAAAAAGCTTTTCTTGCAAAGCCAAAGCATCAAAATAGTGTATCCTAATGAAAAGAACATGTTTTAGTGCCTAATCACAAAAAAATGGAGATTATTACGAGAATCCAAGTTTGTTCCTTTCGATGGACAAACTTTGATTCTAAGGAAAATAGTGGAAATAAAAGCTTTTCTTGCAAAACCAAAGCATCAAAACCGTGCATCCCAGTTGGAAGAATGTGTTTATTGTGCTCAATCACCATAAGAATGGAGCTTATTATAAGAATCCAAGTTTGGCCAATTTGAGGGATGAACTTTAATTCTAAGGAAAGCGGTGGAAAGAAAAGCTTTTCTTGCAAAATGAAAGCATCAAAACCGTGATCCTAGTAAAAAAAAATGTTTTAGTGCCCAATCACCAAAAGAATAGAGATTATTACGTGAATCCAATTTTATCCCATTTGCAAAATGATCTATGATTCTAAGGAAAATGCTAGAAGGAAAAGCTTTTCTTACAAAACCAAAGTATCAAAATTGTTTATCCCAATGAAAAGAACACGTTTTAGTGCCTAATCACAAAAAGAGTGGAGATTATAATAAGAATTTGAGGTTGTTCGATTTTATGGATGAACATTGATTTTAAAGCAAATGGTGGGAATAAAAGCTTTCCTTGCTAAAGCAAAGCATCAAAATCATGCATCCTATAGAGAAGAATGTGTTTATTATGCTAAATCAACAAAAGAATTGAGATTATTATGAGAATCCAAGTTTGTCCCATTTGGTGGATGGACTTTGATTCTAAGAAAAATAGTGGAAATAAAAGCTTTCTGTGCAAAACCAAAGCATCAAAACTTTGTATCCCAATGAAAAGAACATGTTTTAGTGGCCAAGCACCAAAAGAATAAAGATTATTACGTGAATCCAATCTTGTCCCATTTGCGGAATGAATTTTGATTCTATCGAAATTGGGGGAAAGAAAAGCTTTTCCTGCATAACCAAAGCATCAGAACTACGTATCCCAATGAAAAGAACATGTTTTAATGCCAATTGTAAATAGAATGGAGATTATCTCAAGAATCTAAGTTTGTCCCATTTGATAGACGAACTTTAATTCTAAGGAAAATGGTGAAAATAAAAACTTTTCTTGCAAAACCAAAGCATCGAAACTGTGCATCCCAATGAGAAGAATCTGTTTGGTGCGCTCAGTCACCATAAAAATGGAGATTATTATGAGATCCAGGTTTGGCCAATTTGAGGGATAAAATTTAATTTTAAGGAAAATAGTGGAAAAAAACTTTTTTTTTACAAAACCAAAGTAGGAAAACCATGTATTCCAATGAAAAAAACATGTTTATAGTGCTCAATCACCATAAGAATGGAGATTATTATGAGAATCCAAGTTTAGACAAATTGAGGGATGAACTGTAATTCTAAGGAAAGCGGTGGAAAGAAAAGCTTTTCTTGCAAAACCAAAGCATCAAAACTATGTATCCTAGTAAAAATAACATGTTTTAGTGCCCAATCACCAAAAGAATAAAGATTATTACATGAATCCAATTTTATCCCATTTGCAGAATAAACTATGATTCTAGGGAAAATGCTGGAAAGAAAAGCTTTTCTTGTAAAAGCAAACCATCAAAACTGTTTATCCTAATAAAAAAAACACATTTTAGGGCCAAATTACAAAAAGAGTGGAGATTATAATAAGAATCTGAGGTTGTCCCATTTTATGGATAAACTTTGATTTTAAAGAAAATGGTGGGAATAAAAGCTTTTCTTGCAAAAGCAAAGCATGATCAAGACATCTTTAGCCTTTTGCTCTTTCGATTAGCTTGGATCAATTTGACCTCCTAAACGAAATATCTCGTGGAGAGATAGAAACATTGTCGGCTTTAACTTCCTATCTCGACCTAATGATCGTGTCATCTTCTGGTTGTAGATCCTCTTTTCTTGTTGCTTTCCTGAGTGCGCATTGGCCTTAAATCCTAAGCCTCTTTTATTGGCTTGAGTGGTGACCTGTAGGGCTTAGTCCATCCCTTATAAATTCTTGCCAAGCCCTTTTCCAACACGGGAACCTCTACCAATGGTCATTTTTAAACCCAAATGGGTACTTTTTGACAAGTTGGGTTCAACTATTAGTAATCTTTCTCCCATAAATGTTGCATTAACGAACTCTAAGGATTGGAAGGATGACTCCGATGCATTTTCATTAGGCTTTACATAAATATCCTCAGTGAAAGTAGTGGCGATCATTTCTTCTTTAGCCCCGATGGTGACTACTTTATCATTTATCATAAATTTGAGCTTCTAATAGAGAGAGGATAGGATAGCTACAGTGAAGTGTATCGATGGCCTTCTTAATAAGCAGTTGTAAGAAGGATTAATATCCATAACTTGAAAGTCTACTTCATATGTACATGGGCCTATCTGAAGCTGGATTGTGATATTTCCAATTACTCCATGACATGTTCCATCAAAAGCTTGAACTATGGTATGGCTACTCTTGATGTTGGACAGATTGACAAAGAGTTTGCTTAATGTAGTCATAGGCATAACATTAAGGGCTATCCCATTGTCTATGAGTATTTTGGGCAAAATGCATCCCTTGCAATGGGTAGTGATATGCAGAGCTTTATAACTACCCCTGCCTCCGGGTAGGATCTCATTATCAGTGAAGGATATATAATTATCGACCATGATGTTGTTCACTAACCGATCCAACTTATTTACAGAGACATCTGAGGGCACATATGCTTCATTTAGCACCTTCAGTAATGCATTTCGATAAACCTCTAAATTAAGAAGTAGAAATAACACATAAATCTTAAAAGGTTGTTTACTTAATTGATCCACAATGCAGTATGCACTGTGCTTGATGAACTTAAGAAAATCCATGGCTTCTCTTTCACTCACTACTTCTTTGACTTTTTTGGGCTCAAAATTTTTTGCTTGGGCCTGAGTGTTACTAGTGCTTGAAGATGCATCAACCTTCTATTTTCCTTGAGCTAGGGGAGTATAACACCTATCGCTACAGGTTAGGTGACTAACTCCTGACAGTTCAATTATAGCAGTTGAGGGAGTTAGTTTTTTGATCATCACTACTTGATTCTCGTATTTCCATGGGACAACCTTATTGCTCTTATACGGGAATGGTTTAGGTACTTCCACAACTAACTTTGGTGTAGGTGTCGAAGAACTAACCTTGGAACTTGACTTACCATAAAGAATGAGGGGTCGATTTCTCCTATAAGGTGGTTGCATGGTTTCATCTCCTATCATATTGATAGATTCAGCAGCAGGTGTGATCTCATGATAGAATTCTATCTGACCTTCATTCATCATTCTTTGAACCATGGACCTAAACTCCCTGCATGTTTATAGGGTATGACCTATAACTGTGTGGAAGTCACAAAAGTTGTCGGGATTATCTTTCAATCTTTCTGTTCCATTAAGCAACGCAACCTCAATCAATGCTTGCCAAACCAAAAACATCAACATCCTTACGTCCTCTATGCTTTCCTTTACTTCATATTTGTTCTTAATGTCGATCATGTTTGCAGTTGGCTCAGTATGGTTCAGTAAACGATTAGCAACAACATTTGGTCCCTGGTTCATCCCAAACTGCAAGACTTTTGAATTAATTAGATTTTGCACGTTTCATTTAACAGATATGTAGCTCTCAATGTCATGACCTGCTACGCTAGCATGGTATTTATAGTGGGCGTTAGGGTTATACCATTGCAGGTATGGTGGCTTCCTTTCTAGGACATAGATTGGGGCCACCAAATGATTTTGGAGCAAGGTCTAGTAGAACTCCTTATAAGTCATAAGGATAGGATCAAAATGTTGTCTTTGCCCCTCGATTGCCGGTGCATTATTGGTTGATCGATTAGTGCTTTGGTGAACTTACGACGGGTAGATTTGCAATGGGTTGGATAGGATTACAAAGGATGGGTTATAGGTTTTGGCATTAATCAACTAAGGAGGGATAGTGATAAGGTGAGAATACAGCGTGCTTGGGTAATGAAGGTCAGGTATTTAACATCGTTTTGGCTGAGATAAGCTAGCATAACTTATGGCATTGGCCTTACCTTCCTTTTTTTTACTGGTAATAGGCTTCTTGCTTGATCTAAAAGTTTCCCCGACTGACATTCTACTACTCTTGATGGCTGTGTCAATCATTTCTCTAGAGAGGACAAGGTCTACAAATTTCTTAGTGGCATTTCCTATGAGCTTCTCATAATAAAGAATGCGTAAGGTATGGATAAAACTGACTGTCATTTCTTTTTCTGTAAGGGAAGGCTAGACTAGGGCTGCTTTCTCTCTCCACCTTTGGGCATATTGTCTGAAGCTTTCAATGGATCTCTTCCTAAAATTCATTAAGGAAAGTTATCCGGTGCCCAATCCAACATGTGCTGGTATTGATTCAGGAAGGCCTTAGCCAAGTCAGCCCATGATTGGATTTTCACATTGTCTAGCTCGATATACCATTGAGCTACTACCCTAATAAGGCTATGTTGGAAGTAATGGATGAGGAGCTTTTCATCTTTCTCATACCCGACCATCTTTTGTAGGTACATTCGAATATGGACAGAAAGGTCAGTGGTTCCATTAAACTTTTTAAACTCTGGGATTTTAAATTTTAGGGGAATGATAAGGTTCAACACCAAAGACAATGATTGTGCATCAAGAGCTCCAAACTTGTCAATTTTCTAGATAGCTTGGAGGTGTTTTTCTAGTAGTTAGAATTTGTTCACTTCTTCCGTAGTCATGGTGGACTTTTAACCTTCTGTTTTGTCTGGTTTCTCATGGTCAAGGGTTATTGGATCTGTTGATGAGACTCTCGCATTCACCCTTTGAGTATCGGGAATGAATTAAACTTTCGTAACAGGATTTAGGTAGATGACTGGTAGAGCTTGAGCGGCAGGTGTAGGAGCAGGCTATTGTTCTTGTCTAGTTTCCCCTTAGGTAGGTTCTAGATTATTGGTAGGGGGACTTTCAACATTGGGAGGATCATTCCTTGTTTTAGTAGTGCTAGTTTGCCCTTTTTCTTTCATAGAGGTAGTCATTAGTTCCATAAGTTTTGTGATTTGATTTTGCATTTCATATTGCTGACAAAGCATCTAGTCTTATGATTCCTTGACCATTAGTTTAAGTCGCTTAATACGAGCTTCATGATCACTTTTCATGATTTGCTTACGATGTCATGTGTTGTAGCAGTGCGTGATGTATGGTTCCATGTTCCTGATTGATCTCGAAATCCCTTGCACTTTTATGGCCCAATTCCCATATTAGAATTTTTAAAAAATATATATTTATTGATGAGCATTTATGATGTAATGATGAGTTCAGCTAATGAATGATTGATGCAAGTACAATGAAAAATGGTGAAATTAAATGTCCATATGCATTAGAGACAATTGATTCTTGGAACAACTTCATTAATAACATCATTCATAGAGTCATAAAATGGTTTCTTCTTTTACGACATGATTACATCTGAAACTATCTAACATGATTACATTTTGTAATCACACAATCAAGAAAACCCAAAAGTCATTGCTCACGATCTCCCACAGGTATGATGTCTCACCTTATGGATCGAGCTACTTTAATCATGTCATCCGCCTCTCGTTGAGCCATCTGAACTTGCTCAGTGAGATGCTGATATTGTTCTTGGTAGTTTAGATATGCTTGATCGATTGTCGCTCACCAATCTAGTTCACGTTGCTCAAAAGCCCTTGTTAGTTCATTAATATAACCTTGATGATCCTGAAGAGACTGTTCTAACTCCTAGATTCTATGAATAAGGGCTTCATTTTCAACCCTAGTGGCTCTCGCATCTCGCATTTGGGCTTTGAGTCTTTGATTCCTTCGTTGGTAGGTGGAAGTAAGAGCACATGCCCTCGTGAACTTTTCTTCGTTGGTTCTGATTTCCTTTTTTTTGCTGATTCAGCTCACGATTGAGAGTGGCAACTTTCGCTTCCTATTTGACTGATGTGTTGCAAATACATCGAGACTTGTTAGGTTTTTTGAGTGTCACATAACCCTTGGTTAGGCTCTCAAGGTCATCTTTGAAGCAATCCCTTTCTTTAATGACTCGATCCATTTCACCACTCCTAAGATAGATATCTATCTCTAGCTGGCCTTTTCCTTCTTAAGTCGAGAGATTTTTGTAGCAAAGGATGCCTTTTCTCATTTGAACTCCTTCCTAAGTATCTCAATCTCAGAAAATAGTTCCTTTATTGGGATTTTTAATATCTCAAAGTTGGGTGGTGGCAATAGATCATTCATATGGTGGAGTCTCTATTCTTTGTATCCAGGCATGGTAGGGCTTCCTCTCCAGTATCTTTCCATATAATTGATCTTCTTCCAAGCTTGGAAAGCTAACTGAACTTTCACTTTATAATTGGGCTTTCTTTATTCAAAATCCTAACATCTTAAGTCTTCAAAGAACGGGATGAATTGCTGGCACTGAAACTGATGCAACACCAGAAAAGGAGCATAACTAGTATTTCCCCATAATCCTAGGAGTGGCACACAAGTGTAGTCTCCACATCTGTACACAATCGACTGATGGAGCACCTATGGGGCTCTCCACATGATTTCTTCCTCCTTGACATTTCATAATTCCTTGACCCAATGCTTTTCTATCTTATATTGATGACATTCTTCTTCTAATACTGTGGAAAGAAGACTAATCTTGAAGAAGACACTTTGCCTAACTCTCCTTTTCCTAACACAAAGATGACCTAGGAGCCATATCTGGAGCAATGGCGCACAACCAACAAACCTTTCTATTCCCATTCCTTTATAAAAACTGAGGGCACTGATGGTTTCGGTGATAATGGTGGAAGTAGGGTTGATGTTACAACATAAACGAGAAAAAAATCTGTGACTGTCGCCTCTACATAAGCCAAAGTCTTTTGGAATATAACGAGCCTGTAGATTACCACAGCATAGACATCTTGAGCTTTCTTTTGATCAAAAAGATTTACCATTACCTCTTTCAAGCTGCTCAAGAGATGCATTCACTACTCCTTTTTACTTTAACGGGATTGTCAACCCATGCTTCTGTGACTCCAAGAATTTGCCTTAACCTCTTCTTGAATGGAGGCGGCATTAGCACCTTGCAGTAAATTTAATCTGACTTGGCCCTTTCTATGTTGAGCAGGGCTATGTACTAATCAATGGGAAGGACTAAATCTTGTTGGTTGAAGGTGAACCATTAGTAGGCCAGATTTTAAAACTATGCCACTGCTCACAATAAGCCATCATCCAACTAAACTCAAAGTAAGAGAGCTATATCCCCATACTTTTAGTGAAGGCTTCTTTCGTGTTGCTATCCCAATTGTCCTAAATGTGCTTCAGTTCTCGAAAATCATTCTGACGAAAATCGATCTTGACCTTTTCATGCATTTTTGAGATGTAGTTAGGCTTTAAGATGTCCTCGTCTTAACATTAGCGACCTTCTTACCATGTTTTGACATTTTCAAAGGACTCGATAGTTGAGATAAGTTGTTGCTCCATAAATGATGGCCCTTGTTGAACACTGAACTAGAACAATTATCCCAAAATAATGATAGTCATGGTGGTTTGATGAAATGATGCATGCATCAAAACACAAACAAAGGGAAAATAAGTTAGTGGAACATATAGTAGACAAATGTAAGGAAATAAAGAATTTAAAAACATCAGAACAAAAAAAATTCATAACATGTCTCAACCAAGGTGGTG
>JBBYHL010020386.1:0-11171 GCA_038381835.1 Adansonia madagascariensis
ATATATATATGATGGCAATGGAGCAGGGCGGGGCCGGGCACTGTAAAATTGTAAAATTCACCTCTGCTTCACTAGTGGACTGCTTTGTTTCGCTTTACTATAGATGTTGAATTTTTAAAACCACTATCACTTCTATAAACATTGGATACATCCATTATTGCCCCACTTTACCCCACTCTGCTTTATGTGATATTTTTAATTTATTTATTTTTCAAATAATAAAATATATATTTCAAGAGAAAAAGATATTTTTGAAGCATGTGTAAACACAAAATAATAAAATATAAAGTATATATTATAAAAGATATTATCATATAATTAACATATTATCTTTATTAAAAAATTAAATATTTAAGGATAAAATAATAATTTTTATCTGTAAGGTGGAGCGGGGTGGAGCAGGCAAATACTACAACTGTTCTATACCCACTTTTCAAAACAAAAATAAAAAAAACCAACTTCGTCACGTTTTGCCTCCACTAATCAAAATAACCTCTTTATTCAAAGCGCATCAGTTCGAAATACATCAAACAATTCAGATTTTGCCATCCATATATATATATATACACACACACACATACATACACACTCACATGCATGACCTCTAAGGAGCAAAGACAGATGCCAAGGCAAGGACCTTCGTCACTGTGTTTATGTTAAGGTAAATTTTGATGGGTCCTTGATGCTTCTTCAACCATTGTGGAAGCATAAGTGCAGAAGTTTTTGCAGCGGCCAAGGGCGATTGAGCTGAAGTTGCAAAAGATAAAAAGGGAGGATTTTAATTCTATCGTGCCCGAAGTTGGAAGTTGAACGAGATGCTCTTGCAATTATTTATCAACCGATTCGAGTTTGGCAGTAAGGGAGTTTTTCTAATCATTACAAATCTCATGGAAGATGCGCAGAACTTCAAAACTTTAAAACTGTCATGACAAATGAAATGATAATATATATATATATATATATATATGTAAATGATGTTAGTTTGAAGAATTATAATTTTATGATCCGATCATACTATTTAAATTCACAATATTTTTAAAATCTTTTTGTTTTTTTATCATTTTGTCTTTATAATAACCCATTGAAAACCGCGAAATGGAACCCCAACAATTGATTTACAAAGATAATTTGTAAATATTGAGGACATTGAAATAATAAGTTCAAGAGTGATGGAATGATTTAGAAGTTAACATTAATCAAAAGTAATTGGAGCTCAATATTTCTTCTTCGGGAAAATATCAACTAGTAATTTATATAGCGTTAAGAGTTTTATTTATTTTTTGCTTGATCTAGTTTTTATTTTTATTTTTTTTTGTGATGAATAAATATGACGCTAAATTCAATAAGTAAAATTACTAAAACATTAAATTGAATTACATTGATAATGAATATAAATTTATGGATATTGTTGTCTTTCAATAATATTTAATAAAATAATTTTTGAAATAATTAATAAAATATATCTTTTTAAAACTACTAAGTCTTATGTAAAAGAAACCCAAATCTTACAAAAAATTATCTTTTTTTTTTTAAATCATGTACCAAATTCTAGTTATTTATAATATGATTAAATGAATCGATGTCATGATGATATTAAAATATATAAAAAAATTAAATTTATGTGGGGTGGAGAAAATGTGTTTTAGAATAAACAATAAATCATACGGTTTTTAAAAAATAAGTATGTAATTTTTAAAAAATCGCTGATTTTTTTCAAAAAAAAAATCTTATAATAAAAATTTAAAAGATGTTTCTAATTTCTTATCATTATGAATTTATTTTGTTATTTTTGTAAATTTATCAATTGAGTTAGTATCACTTAACTTGTTACGTTAAATTCAAATATTTTTTTACAATTAGTAAGTACATATAAATAATAATAAAATAAATTTAAGAATATTTAAATCTTTTGATTTTTTAAAAAATAAGTATTCCTTAAAAAACAATTAATATTCCTAACATCTCTTAATTTTTTTAAAAAATAATTATTCACTTATTTTTTAACTTATTATTTTTTTTGAAATGCAATAATTTTTTTAAAAAAATATTTACATTTATGTATGTGATAAATTTTAATAATACTAATGAAATTTATTGATAATTTTATACCCGAAAATGTGGATAAAATCTAAGTAAGATTTCCTAAATCCTTGTTGCCGTCCTGTCCGGTTTGAAGGATTAAACGGATTACCGCCGTTAACACGTGATGGAATTGGATAACTAAGCTTACAAGTCAACCAAACCAAGTATGAATTGAAAGCCACTGTTCCCACTTCCCAGTCTCCTCCAGGCCTTGGTTAACGCGCAATCCACAAATAAAATCAACGCCGTTCTAAGACCACTAACTTAAAAAAAAAAAAAATTGGTTTCCCACATTATTTTGATCGAATTCCAAATCTCTTTTGAAAAAAAAAGCTAATTTTATGATGATGATGATAATAATAATAATAATAATAATAATAGTTTTATATTTAATAATATTTTTAGTAAATCAAACTATAATATTTTCTTTTAATTTTAGTTTTAATACAATGAAATTACTTGATTTGCTGATACTGATAGTGTATAATGTGCGTGTATGTATGTGTGTGTGTGTATATATTGTGGACGTGCTGCTAAATAATAAAATGCATCCAATAAAAATTCACAAAAGCTATTCTCTTTTGCCGTCTCTATTTCCTTTTTCCCTTTCTCTCACAGGGCTGAAGAACCGAAAAGAAAAGAAAAGTCGAGCAAGGCCAAACCTCTTAACTTTTCCCTTCTCACTGAAAAAGACAGAAAGATTAAAGCGAGAAACCAATAAGGGGAAAATTTATTTTTATTTTTATTTTATTTCGTTGGGTCCAATCCTCTTCGCCATCTTCTTTTTTTTGCATGTGGATGCTCTTTGATAGCCCTAACTCGCTACTTCGACTCACTTCAAACTCACTTCCACTGCTATCTCTTCAACCTTCTCATGGCCAATAACCCTAACGAGGCCCCCACCGATGATTTCCTCGAGCAAATCCTCGGACTCCCTAACTTCGCGCCTTCTGAAACTGGCTTAGCGGGACCACCCGACGGTGGACTGGCGGGAACTGCTGCGGGCGCTGGAGCGCCAACGATTCTGCAGCTCAGCTCCGGTGATGGTGCCGGACATCATCTCGGCTCAATCGGCGGCGCTGGAGGTGGTGCTTATCAAGGACAGGTTTTCCCGTTGGGTTTGAGCTTGGACCAAGGAAAAAGCGGGTTTTTGAAGCCCGAGGAAGCTTCTGGTAGCGGCAAGCGCTTTCTTGATGATGTCGTTGATGGCAGAGCTTCTTCTGTAAAAAATGTAAGAAAAATAATTATTTTATCATTTCTTTTCATATATCATTATTAATTTTTTTGCCCTTGTGTTTGTTTAAGTTCCCGAAAAGGATAAAAATATTTCTTTTGAACAGCGATTTCCTTTGAGGAGCTTAAGTAAGGAGCTAGTTATCGTGTGCTAACTGATGATAAATTTCTTATTAATTAATTACTTTTTTTACAGTAAATGGAGCATGTCTCTTTGTCATTGTTGGATTATTTTAAGTTTTGCATTGTCAAATGTAGGGTGACATCTAATTTCTCTGTTTTTTTTAATCATCATCATCATGATGTTGTTATGTCGTGTGTTTCTGTCTAATAGCAGAGAAGACAAGGGAAAAAAACATGACAAGTTTTGAAGTAGAGGTGAGTTGGGAGATGCCAAGTTTTGGTATTTGACAAAGGAAAATGTACATTAAGGTCCTTCTAGGATTTTCTGAGTAACATAAGCTAACGGGCACCGGCAGTGTAGAAATTAGACTCAAACCTGCATCAGTAAATAAACAAGAGTTTTAACCCAAAACGAAAGTTTTACGTTCGAAGATCGAAAGACTTATGGTTGACTCTTGTGAGCTAGACTCATGGTACTGAACAAAGCTCTTTAATATGTCCTTTATGTTACACTTTAAAGGCTAGCCATCAAAATGACTGGCAGTTGATTCCCTAGTTTCTACTAAAAGTCATGCTTTATTCATTTGAGTTTGGCAATTGGGTCTTGGATTAATGGTCTATCTCCCAGAAGAAACTGTTTCTTACTCCTTTGGTTTCATGCCCCTGCCTGCCAAAAGTTGTCAACATCAAATAAGAGTTTACTTATTTGTGGAAGATGTATGTGTAGATTCCAAACATTTATTTTTATATGAACATCAGATTGGTGGCCTTCTCAAACAATTATGGACTATACTGATGTTTCTTCTTTTACCCTTTTTCTTTCCTTGTTTGGAGGTGAGGTGGTTGGGTGGGAGACAAAAATGATGTTGATTTTATTGCTATCTTGTTCTGTAAATTCTATCATTGTTGATATAACATATGTAGCTTTCTAGGTTTTCCATGCCCCACCAATGCTGGCAACTGTTGCTCCAGCACCACATCCACCTGCAATGCGTCCAAGGGTGCGGGCTAGACGAGGACAGGCCACAGATCCACATAGCATTGCTGAGCGGGTAAGCTTAATTTATTATATATAATCACAGCAAACATAAGAATGAAAAAAATATAGAGAAGAGCAATCATTGAGGTTAATATGCAATGTAGAAGGTCATCCCATTGAGAAAAGTTATATTTGAATTTTTTTAAAAATTTTTTTGAGTATCTTGTATTTTAGCAAATGGAAAGAAACAGATTAATCATAAGATGTAGCCAGGACGAAATGGAAAGATAATATCCTATTCTGTCTCTTTCACACATTAAACAGAGAGAATTCATGTACAGAAATATACAGATATTGTAAAACCCATATATTTATATGTGTTATTACCTTTTAGGAGGAGGGAATCTAGTAGCTGGTAAAGTTGCACTTGATTGCCACTTGTTATGTTGTGCAATTGCAAAGTGAACCTGCTCAGCAGATGGTTGCAACTGCACTTGCCATACTAAACTAAACCATTCAATTTTCTCCCTTGGTACAGTTGCGCAGGGAGAGAATTGCCGAAAGAATCAGAGCATTGCAGGAACTTGTTCCTAGTGTTAACAAGGTCAGTTCCTTATTTTATCGTTTCAAAAATTTACTTGTTCAATGACTTGAATATTTCCAATATGTTTTTAGGAAGCATCCAGAATAACAGCTTTTTTCTTATATTGGTACTCTATCCTCAAATGAACATGGTGCTTTGGCTGGAAAAAGATCTTAAGATTATGCGGTTTCTTTTTAGAAGTAGTATAGTAAGGATTATACAGGGAACCATAATCTATCAAAGCTGTCTGTCACAGATCTTATCTGCCTCCAACTGCTGATGTGCTCCATCTTGTTGTATAACCTTCCAATAGTTTTATGACTAACCTTGTGATGTGAACGCTTTAAAACTGTTCTAACTTTATTATTGTTTGAGTGTTTCTCCACAGCCTTAGGCTTATTTCCAAGTTAACTTTATTGTCTGTTAGTTAAATTGTGTGCAAATATTGAATGCATTGGGGTCCTAGTATGAGAGCTAGTACTTAATAGCTTTACAATTGACTATTGTTGTTTAACCTAGCTTTAAAGGGGATCTCTTTGAGACATGAGTGACTTTCTGGTAAATTTGTGTCACTCGGGAGGTAAACCATGGGAAAGTTTAACCGTGTATGGTATGTCTTACTTCGTTTAGTAGTGACATGTGTTTCTTTCTGCAGACTGATAGAGCAGTCATGCTTGATGAAATTGTAGATTATGTAAAGTTCCTGAGGCTCCAAGTCAAGGTATCATTAACTCTGTTTACCTGCTTGATATTGTACTTCTTATTCATTTTTTTTTCTTTACTGCATATTATGGTGCTGCTCATGTCTGTGGGATCAATCTGCGATATCTTATTAGATGAATGTGCCTTTAGTTTAGAAATTTTCCTTTGTCAATATATTCGGGGTCACCATTGGTTGATTTGCATCCTGCATATTCCTTTCTTTTTTTAAAAAAATTTTAAAATTTTTATTTTATATATATATATATATATCTAAGTACTGCTTTTAGTAGTTCTTCAGATAATGTGAGTCACAAATAGAAGTTATACTGAACATTTTTATGGATTTGGCACATGTTTCCCTTAATTACCACAGTAGAAAGTTTGTTTATGCTATTATATCAGAAATTTTACTTATTTAATGGGTGATGATGACATAGACACATTTTTGGTAAAGGGGGAAAAAAAAAAGAGAAATATATCTAATTTGAAAATTTTTTCCGCTCATAAAAATATGTGATTTTTTAGCAGGTTTTGAGCATGAGTAGGTTGGGTGGGGCAGGTGCAGTGGCACCACTTGTAACAGACATCCCACTATCATCAATTGAGGTAATAAATACGTAATCATTCATATGTCAGACATTTTTATCGGCACTTTGTCTATTGATTCCATAAATTGAGCTTCCTTTATTGTACACATACACCAGGATGAAAGTGGTGAGAGTGGAAGAAGCCAGCCGGCATGGGAGAAATGGTCGAATGATGGCACAGAGCGACAAGTAGCCAAGCTCATGGAAGAGAATGTTGGAGCTGCCATGCAATTCCTTCAATCAAAGGCTCTTTGCATCATGCCTATCTCACTAGCCACGGCAATTTACCACTCACAGCCGCCAGATACCTCCTCTATTGTTAAGTCAGAAACAGATCCTCCTGCATAGAACCGAGAACCCAAAAAAAAAAGAGGTAAGCATCCCACAACCCTCCCTTGGTCGCGCACTTTCTTTGTCCCATTCCTGCCCCACCCCCCATTTGCTGCTTTCAAATTGCATTCAAAGTCAGATGCCATAGCACTTGCTTTTTGCCTTATTTTCCAGCTTTTGTTTTCTTGGTTCAAACAGGGTTTGATGTCTGCCTTAAAAGATACAGGCAGGCCCTTCATGTCTTGACAAGTTCAAGGGGAAGAATTGTCAAACCTCACTTGATATGCTATGCAATATTCTCTTTTGTATCAATGGTGGGGGTAGTGGACAATGATGGAAGCAATTCTATAGTGGGGGCTCAGATTTTTGGTTAGTGGGTAGTTGGACCTGCCAAAACATATAGATGAATATATATAAATATTATACTGTACTATTGTTGTAGAGGTGTATTTTCAGAGGAAATGAATGCAGAATTACAAGAATGGATAATGGTTGGCTATTCTAAAATGCTTATTGTTGCTATAGTCCAACTTATACTTGATAGTGCCAACTTTGTTTTAATGGGTTCAACTTTGTTTCCCAAAGTAATTTGACTTTTTCAAATTCTATTAGATCATTATGGGATGTTGACTTATTGGTCCCAGGGAAAAGGGATGATAGGCGGGAGTGAGGGCTGGGTTCTGTTTCCTGGTAAGTTGGGGTATTTTTAGCTTTTAACAGTAAGTCACCTACCAAAAAAGCATATAATGCCTTAAATCTACTTGAAACATCACCATAATATTGTCCTAAAAAATCAAGGGACAATTATTTATCAAAAAAAGAAATCAAGAGTCAACTATATGCTCCTGAAAATATCATTTGCTTCGTGTGAACGTTAGTACTTTAAGCACAATATTCATATATTCCTGATTCCATTAAAGTTTTTATCTGAAACATTGATATTAGACATAATAATTTTAAATATGATTACATGAATATGATATGCATAAAGTTATTAAAATATGACATATAAATATATTATTTAAATTTTATATAATACAAATTATTAATATATTAAAATTAATATAAATATAAAATAATTTAAATATAATTATATTACGATAAAATATATAATCGTAATACTAAATATATAAATTGTAAAATCTAGGGTGGCAGACCAATTTGGGCCATCTCCTAAGTTGAAGTCCAAATCGGATGAAAATCTAACAGGTTGTCATCGGCCGAGAATACAAAAGAAATGGTTGGTTGAGCTTGACAACTTCGACAAGAACGTACACCAAAAAGTAGCCTGGCCACGTCGAAGCTCTGCGCGATCAAAGACAGCATTGGCATTTTAGCTTGAGCAAACATCAAGATCTCGACATGGTGGAACGTTTTGGATCACTAAGCAAAAGTGGTATTTCCACCTGGTCCACTATTAATACGTTTACGATTTTGAGTGCTAGGCTGAGATAGAGAAGAGAGATTAAGACATACATTAGTGGCATCTCTCCCCTTCATAACATCCCAACTATTTCAAGAACTCGCTGTGGAGTAACATCTTTCCTGCAAGTAGGTTTTCATCAGTTGAGCACACTGGATTTTAGTAAACAGGGCAAGTTGAAAGGACATTTCATGATAACCAATTACAAGAAGGGTCTATTTAATTGGTATCACAGGTTAAAGATTATTTAATTACTAATTTAAGAATGATTTTTGTATTTAATATATTATTTTTACTAATTTGAAGAAAAAATATTCATTAATTGCATCCTTCTTTTACTTTAACCACTACCCGGGCACCTTTTTACATTTTCCTTGTTAAAACTCAAACTTGTTAGTCTAGTAGAGAAACAAGGTCAGCGACTCAGCATGGTATATAGACAGTGAGGGCAAGTAGCATACATGTATAGTAAGGTAAGCCATGCCAAAAATGCCCTATAGGTTTATTGTTTTACAGGTTTTCATCCATTTGCAAACTGAACAAGGAAATTTGCAGTATCCTAGATAAAAATCCTTTTCATGCATAAATCGGTAAGATATAAATATTGCTATGCAGGCTTCTATATACCAACAAAAACTAGGCTACAAAGCTAACTAAAAATATACAGATCTGGTTAGGTACACATGCAAAGGAAAAAACTTACCATACATTCCATTTTTGACACGTGGCTATTTTGAAAAAGGAAAGAGTACATGTCATCGTCTGTGAACACGTATTTCACCATGCTGAAAAAATATTCATACCTAACATGTATCTAATACTTAAACACTCCTTTAGCAGAAGTGTATGTGTTTCATAGAATCTTCGGTTATATTGATATTGTTTCCATGATATCTTATTTGGAAATACCAGGTCCAGCGAAATTAACCCAAGTGAATTCGTATTGATGGAGAAGATGCCCAAAAGCCATTAAGAAAAGCCCCCAAACTTCCCCTCATTTTTTAACCATCTTCCTAATAAAGCTTAGCTAGCTATTACCACCGATTCAAATACAGGAAATTAAAGTCATCCAAAATAAATAAAATTAAAATTAAACCCAAATTTTTCTTCAAAACCTCGGCTTGTTTTCGGTCACACTTCAATCTGGGTAGTAATTAATAGGGTGTCCTTAGTGGCTTAAAGAACTAATAATAGTAGAAACTGGGCCATTATTCTTGCTCAGGTTGGACCCAAAATTGCCCTTTCACAGCTCCACCTTCTGGGGCTGTAGTTTTGGCCCCTTTCTCGACTAGTTTAATCTGCCTGGCCCGTTTTGGCAACCTAAAGGTGAGATAGGATATGCGGCGGCGGTACCAAATTCCATATCGATATGATTACTACTTTTTCTGGTTTGATTCTCTTGAAATCAGAACCTCACGTTTTTTTGTTCCTTCAAGTACACGAAAACTTTTAAATAACTTAAAAAAGGGTAAATAAAATCTGTAAGTAAATATGTTTTATCCAAATTTTGTTTCATGTTTGTTTTATCAAAGAGGCAGGGAAAAACGCATTGTAAACGCACTGAATAGTGACAGTAGTGTAGAAAGAGAATTTTACAATAATAATCGCAATTCTCTCTCTGACTTCCACTCATGAATTAAAAACTCTTCATTTCCTGCCTAAATGAATTGGTTGATAGCTTTTAAAACAAAAGGTATAGCAATTGATGAAATTAATATGCCACCTGTATTCACTGCCAAGTATAAATAAGGCAGGCAGAGGCCTCCAAAAATTCCCTCTTGTTTCTGTCCCTAAATCCATCTTCATGTTAACCAATCAAAGCATCAATTAAGAAACAATAGAGATATGAGAAATACAGATTGGACATGCAGCAGAGTGTAGTGAATTTTACTACAAGATAGGAATTGAAAAGCCAAACTCTCTATGATTTTCTACATTCCTTTGAACGTCATATATATATATATATATATATATTTGCAATGAAGAACACCAAAGGGAATTAATACAGGGTTTAGAGGGACAATCCAGACTCCTCATCCTCTTCAAGGGATGAAGTGTAAACAAAGTAAAGTGCCCAAATCAAGCCGAATACACCAAACAAGATCCAGCCAAGAAGGTTGTTGCTCAAACCAAAGGGAAGTCCGGTTCCTTCAGTGGACATTCTCTCGTCCACTAAAGCCATGGCTGGGGAGCTAGACATGGTAGCCGCTGCACAGACTGCTGCCATCAATGATGCACTCATGCCCCTGGTTGAGGCATTCTTCTCATCCTCTGCACAAACCTTCTTTTCCATGGAACACATCACTTTCCCCTTCTTTGCCATTGATGGCAATCCTGGAAGTAAAATTGAGGTAAACCTTTACTTTTAGACAGAATGAAAGCAAAAAAAAAAAAATCCTAGAAACTTAATTACCAATGGCAACTGGGGTCGCAACGCTGGCTGATGGCCGGTGTACAAGAGCTGCACGGGTGATTGATGAGGTAGGCGTGCTAGCAGAGATGGTTTCCATATTTCTTTCTTCATTTCGGAGAAAGAGAACTGCTGCTACAGCTGAGTTGAGTGACTTTTGCTGCAAATAAAATGGCAGTTATATCCAAAGGGTGTCAAATTTCCAGATTAATAACGCTGGTCCAGAATCACGCACGCCTGACCAGAAGTGGACCGATAGGTAGCCCTTCGTTTGATTTGATAACCCCTATCCAAATAGACCCAACAAATTTCGTCCACTTGTCACATCATCCGCCCATGGACATAGATTGATCCAAGCAGGAGTGTTTCATGACAACATAAAGTTTACCACAAAAAATTAATTTATTGATATGATTCACAAAGACAATTAATTATTGGCCTTTTTTCTTATTTGGCTAGAAAATGATAATAGCTTCATTAAAATAGAAAAATTGTGACCATTTCCATTTCGTATTTTTTGTTTGTTGACGGAAAGGACTTGGAACCTCGGCCGTTGAAAGGGAACATGCCCACGATCTTCTTGCCAAGCTTATCGAGGTTCGGCTAACGGCTATACATCTAACGCCTTAACAGCCAAAGAGGCCACGAAAAGGTATGAATCCTTAGAATTAAGAACAAGAGCTTCAACCAATTGGCATCCTATAGCTGAAAATGAAGAA
>JBBYHL010020427.1:0-11170 GCA_038381835.1 Adansonia madagascariensis
TTTGGACTTACAAAGAAAGTTTGCAGACTTATTTGAATTCTTAGGGATGTAAATCCATAATCCCAATCAAACATTTTTAATCAGCAATGATGCCATATTTGAAATCTAAAATTATAATTTATTTGATTCATATAATCATTATTAAAATATAATATCTAATAAATTTAAAGTTCGATCCGCAACTCTCTGCCTTATATCCAAATTTTTTTACCTAAAGAAAAAAAAAATGTCATAGTTGCTAGCAACAGTAACTTTTGGCCTTGATTGCTGATGGTGCAAAACTGAACTGCTAGCTTTCAAAGAGAATCAAATGCTACAAGCGAAAACAATATATATATATATATATATAATGTATGCTAGAAAAATAATAGAGAAAAGATATTATAGGATGGACTCTGAAATTTGAAAAACATTTTTCTTAAAATTTTATAATATCTCTAAGATACAATAAAGTTATAAACATCTAAACAGAATAGTGAAATTGTCAAAATAGAAAAATCCCTTTTATAAGCAATGGAAAGTCCCTTTTGTAAGCAACTTGTTTGTTGGACAAATCTTTAGCTAGGTGTTATATCTTTACATAATAACTTTGTTGTGATTGTTGTATTCTTTCAGCACAACTTTTCTTACACAAAAAAGTAGATATTAAAATAAATATTAAAATATTTATTAGCTAGGTATTATTTAATTATTCTAAAAAATAAATATTAAAATATTAAAATAATAATATCAACAAATTTAAGTCTAATGCTCATAATGTCTAAGTACCCATCTTTGACATTAAATATTTACTAGCTCACTAAATAAGCCCTATTAGCCCAGTAATAATTTAGGTTGAAGCACATTACCCAATTGTCTAATTTAACAAGAATAACATTTATAAATTGTTCCTTGTTTGTTTTTCTAGTCAATGTGAGATAAGGTTGTTCCCATTACTATCACAACTAGCAACAATCCCATTAGTTTGGAATGTTGGTGTTTTAATTTTGTTGCCTTTCACACAAATAAATATTATGCATGTAAGATAGTATTTATCGATTTGAACCACTAATTAGCGAATTTATTTTAGAATTTTAATGAAATTATTGGTATTCGTAGATGAAACCATAATTTTTTCTATTAAAATTGAAGATACACAACATGTAATATTTATTCATCTTCTTCATAAGTTTTTCATTTTCAGCACTGAATGGCTGTGTGCTTATCTAGTTCTTAATAAACATTTACAACAAAAATTACCTAATTTTTTTTTGTTGAAGCGAAAGCACTTTCCATATTTATATAGGTAGAGTCCCTTGATGTCCCCATTGTTTTGGATATCTAAATAATAAACAATGAACTTTATTAATAGTACTTAGACTTATCTTCTATACGCAATAGACCACACTAGCATGAATTTTTTTTTGTAATGAATTTCACTAGCACATCATAGATACATAACAATAACTTATTTTTACCCTTTTAACTTTACTAATTAAAGGTTAGGTTCCATCATTGGTATCTAATATTAATGGTTTTAAACCCATTTTTTTGTAGTATTACTTACTAAGTCTTTTGATAATCCTTTAGTTAAAGGATCTAGCAAATTATTGGTAGATTTCACATATGTTATGATAATTATCTCATAAAAGATTAATTTTCTACTATAATTATGTTTTGTGCTAATGTGTCTAGATTTTTCATTGTATATATCATTATATATATTAGATATTGTAGCTGCACTATCACAATACAAGGAATTAGTTGGCATTGGTTGTGGCCACAACTTTATATTCAATAACAAATTTCTTATACATTCTGCTTCCCTTACTTACTATAGCTAAAGCTATAAATTCAGATTCCATAGTTATATAAGAAATATAAGTTTGTTTTTTGGATCTCCAACTAATAGTACTTCCACCTAGTGTAAATATCCAACCTGGTATGGCTTTATTATCATTTAAACTAATAATCGAACTTGCATCAAAATAACCTTCAATATTGTTGGGTAATTTGAATAGTGTAAGCTAAAGCTTTAGTTTTCTTAAGATAATCTATAACTCTTTCAGTGGCTATCCAACAATTTGTACTATGTTTGCTTGAGTACCGTGATTAATTTGCATACTGTAAATGGTATATCCAGCCTAGTACAATGCATGGCATATATTATATTCCAATAATACTACCATATTAAAACTATGCAATTACTTGATCACAATTTTGATTTAATTTCATACTTAAACCACGTGGAGTATTAATTTTTTTTTTATATTAAGATGTTTATATTTTGAAATCAATTTCTCAATATAATAACTTTAATTAAGAACATAACCATTACTATACTTCTTAATTTAATACCTAAGATTATATTAACCTCATTCAAATCTTTCATTTTAAAAACAAAAGTTTAATAAGTTTTTGTCTTTTTTATGCTAACCATATTGTTGCTAAAAATAAGTATATCATCGATATAAAGGCATATTATTACTCCATATTCTTTAGTAAATTTTAAGTCAATGCATTTATCAGTCCTATTTTGTCTAAAACCATTTGAGAATAATGCTGATCAAAATTTTCATAACATTTCTTAGGAGGTTGTAGCCTGGATAATGACTTAATTAATTTGCACACTTTTCTCTCATTTTTTAGAAGTATAAAATCTTCTGGTTGTTCCATATATACTTCGTCCTTTAAGTCACCATTTAGAAAAGTTGTTTTAACATTCATTTAATACAAATGTAACTTAAAATAGAAGCTAAAGCTGTAAGAACTCTAATGGATATTATTCTTGCTATCAGAGCATATGTATCAAATATGCTTTCTTTTTGCTTGAAACCTTTGGCAACTAATCTAGCCTTAAAGGATTGTATTGAACCATTAGCGTTTTACTTTCTTCTAAACACCTATTTATATATGATAGGTTTAGAACCTATAGGTAAATCAACTAAAACCCATGCATTGTTGGATATTATTAAGTTCATTTCATCATTTTCAGCTTCTTTCTAGAAACCTGCATCTTTTAAAGTCATTACTTCACTAAAAGTCTTAGGATCTTCTTTTACTTAAGCATTGATGTTTTACCTAGTATTTTAGTTATATTTCCTTCAGCTAGGAAAACTATTAATCTAGGAGAAAAAAAATCAAAATGTAACGATTGTTCTTTTCTCATTATTTGACTTATTCTTCACTTAATTGGATCATTATTTTCTTTTTTTTTTCTCACCAATTGTATGAACCAATCCATTTTGTTTCTCATTTTCCTTTTATAATCAAAAGCTTTAAAAACAAATTTGTTATAAAAAAATTCATCATATACTAATTCAAAAATAACATTAGAACTTAAATCAAGTAATCTATATGCTTTAAAATTTCTTGCATAACCAACAAAAGTACTTTTAATGCCTCTTAGTCCTAATTTTTTCTTCTGAAGGTTAGGTATTTTATAAAAAGCTATACATCCTTATACTTTAAAATAATTTAAACTTGGTTTCCTATTATTGTTCCATAATTTATATAGTGAAACATGTAACTTTTTAATGGAAATTTATTAATACTATGACATGTTGTTAGAAAAGCCTTTCTCCATAAATTATGAGATAGCTTAGCATTTAACAATATGCTGTTAACCACATTTACTAAAGTTCCATTTTTCCTTTCAACTAAACCATTTTATTAGGGTGTATATGGTGCAATTCTTTGATGAATTATTCTATTTTTTTCACAAAACAAGGAAACTGGATCTGAAAAATATTCACCACTTCTATCACTTCAATGAATTTTAATTTTCTTTTCCTTTTGATTTTCAACTATTGATTTAAATTCTTTAAGTTTCTCAAAGCTTCATCTTTTGTTTTAATTAAGAAAACATGGATGAAATGAGAATAATCATAAAAGTAATTTTTTCCTCATCTTGTATTCAACCATTTAATATACAAATATTAAAATGAACAAGTTCTAATAATTTTGAATTTCTTTCAACTTTTGAAAAAGGTTTCTTAGTAATTTTTTCTTCTATACATATTTCACATTATCGATATTGTCTTTTTTAATAGAAATATAACTATACTTGGACATATAATTTATAGATTGGTAATATAAATGTCCTAGCTTAGCATGCCATAAAGAAAAAATGTGTTCAACAGTATAAATAAAACCAATATTTATTTCTTTAATACTTAGTTTCAATACACCATCACTAAACCTTATCATATTTTAATACAATTTTAAGCCAATTTTTGCACAACATATGTGTAGGTGCAAGATTTTTTTTTCTAATTTTGAGAATATGAAATACATTGAGCAATTTTAGTTTTTGTCTTGAAGTAAACTTTAGCTCAACAATTCTTTTGCCTAGGACTTTAGTAGCATTGTTGTTTCTCATTAGCATTTATTCTAGTTTTCCACACTTTTCATATTTCTTGAATTATCCTTTATTACTATATACATGAATAGTAGCTCCGAGATCCAACTACCTTTCTAAAGATTTAGTTGCAATAGCCATATGAACTTTAGTAACCATGCTAATTTGCATTTCAATTATCGTAGCATCAAGTTCTTTTTCATATCTTATTCAACAAGATTTTTCTTTTGTAGTTTCAAAACCAAAAGCTGTTTTTCAAAATTTCTATATCTACAATCCTTGATAAAATGTCATTTTTTTTCACAACAAAAGCACATTTTATCAATCTTGTTTTTCTTTGTCCTTTTAATTTTTTTTTTGGATTCAAGGCTTCTCACTTACAAAATTCACATTAGAACTAAAGAATGAGTGCATATCAAATGTGATTTTCAACCTTAGTTTGCAAATGAGTTTGAAACTTTTGAATAGTATAAGATTTTGGAGAATGTAGTATTTTATTCCTATACTTATTCCATGATGGAGGCTATTTGGATAAAATTGCTCTCACTTAAAGTAAATCAAGAATTTTGATTCTAATTCACTTAACCTAGAGGCTAGAATTTGTAATTCATAGACGTGATCTATGATAGGTTTGGTATCAGTCATAATAAATTCAAAGTATCATAAAAGTAAGAAACTTATCTATACTTTTTTTCTCATTTTTGTATGTGTTCTTAAGTGCTGTCTAGATTGTTCTTGGTGAAATCATATTTATGTAGAGATCATATAGTTTATTAGCAAGAGAATTCAAAATATTCCACGACAAATGAACTTATCCTTTTAGCTCTTGCTCCTCTCCTTTGTAACAACATCAGAATCTACAGTTGTCTTTTCTATTAATGATTGCATATTCGGATCGAGGACTTAGAAATCTTCAATGTGGTTAATGGAAACATCATCTTATGTACTTGGTTTCATTGAACTTGTCTAGTTTGGTAATATTTTGATTTTGGAAATGAACGTTCACATTGAAACCTAAAATTATTAAGAGAGATTTGTAGCAATGATGCAAAGGAAATTCCATCCTTTTTTTTAAATGAGGTATTTTTCTATAGATGCAAACCAATAGGCCATATAGTCTTTAGGTGTGACCATATTTACAAATGACATGATCGTATGTTAAAATATAATCAACAATAAGAAGTTGCAAAATTTGATAAATAATGGATAGGGCATCTAGGTTATGTTAGAAAGATGAGAGGCAATATCAGTACGAGATAGCTTCACACCAAGTGTTCTAAAGAAGTAGGCAAGGTGCATTAATCCTAAATCAGATAAAAAAAAAATTGTTCGATAAATAAGTGAGTGCACTGCACATCCTATCAGGCATGTCTTTTGGAAAGAGGGTAATGGCCCCCTGATAAGTGGTATCAGAGCCAACCCTTGACAATTTGATTTCATATTGAACACCACAATAGGTGGTCTAGGCATGATGGATTAATCATGACTCCATGTCGAACACCCTAAAGGTAAGGTAGGTAGAATTGATGGAAAAGGTCGTGACGAGAGTATGACAAGATTAGGCATGGGAGAATGTCACACTAAGTGCTCTAAAGAAGTAGGCATGGTACATTGATCTCACATCGAATGAGAAAGAAAAGGTTTTTGGGCATATAAGCGAGTGCGCTGCAAATCTCATAGGTATGTCTTCGAAAAAAAGGGTAATGGCCCCGTGATAATAGCGTACCATTAGGGGTATTTGCTTTAGCCATTATCTCTAACAAGTCAAGATCAATGGCAGCTTTTAAAGTAAAAGAAAATGAAGTGAAAGGCTTATAAGATATCATTTTCTTCATAATTTGATAAAATATTTTGATGATTTGGTACTGAACCCATGGTGCTTGAATGTAGCTATAGAAAAACAAGATGAAATTAACAAATTGACAAATTATCTGACAATCCTAATCTAATCCTAGAATTTTAATCTTTAATTTAATCTTAAAACTTCAACAATCTTGATTTTCCTTTTTTAAAGCAAATATGATCATTTACAAAAAACAGAATAGGCAATTTTTAACTTTTTTTTGGTTTTTTAAGTAAAAAGGAAATTATAAATAATAATACAACTATGGATTTCTTCATGACCCATCTCAAACCAATAATTGGGCCAAAGGTGCGAAAAAGATTAACATAAACAAATTTGGTCACTTGAGTTCTTACTAGGTAATTGGCCCATGCGATTGAACCAAAATTGAGTGTCTATCGTTACTTATTTTTAATGAAGGAAATAAAAAAAAGAAAACTTAGGAGATAAGTTTTCTCATCTACCAACTTTTATGAAAATTTATATTTTCTCAAAATTTTCTTCATTCGTTAAAAAAAAATCCTGTAAGTAGCTTTTAAGAATTAAATTATCAAACAACTTTTACTTTATTTTTTAAGTCTTTATTTTTCATAAGAGTTTCATTTCAATTTATAAGTACTAAACAAGTTTTAAGAATTTGATAGAGTCACAAATCAATGATAGTATATTAATGTTTAAAGAATGGATCAGTTATTCCTTGGATCACTTCAAACTTATGTATTTATTATTCATTAATATTTTCTTGATACTTATTTTTCTACTAGCATTAATCTATTCACCTATTTTAAATTGATGTCTCAAATCTTTGATGCAAGATTGTGAAGTTGGCATAGAAACAAAACTAATAACTTTGCTAATGTTGATTGGTTAGTTAGCTCTTGAAAGGTTGGTCAGTGGCAGATTAGAATTATGATGGTCACACATGTAGGTGAAAGCAGTAAGGAAATGCACTAGACTCTTTGAATTAATGCAAGGTTTAATCTTTCGAACTTAATGGGATGAGAACAAAGCTCAAATCCAGACTTATTTCTTCTACTTTCTCTTATCTTTTAATTTCCAACCACTGAAGCTTAAGCTTTAACTATGGCATATCATTCCATTTGTCTCTCATAATTCTGAAGAGTTTTTAATGAAACATCAAGTAAGATAAAATCCTAATTCAGTGGGTTTAAAGTGAAGTCCTTTCAAAGACAATATTCAACACTTCTAGAAGAACTATGTCATCAATTTTTGCTATCTGAGATCAAAGTTGCTACCAATAACATCCATTAAGATATGATTATTGGTCATGGAACTAACAGGGATCCAATTCACAAGGGGTTATCTATTAGACCTACTTAAAGTATGGGCTACCCATCCAAGCCCAACAGCCTGCCCAATATTTGGGAAGATATAGGCAAATAAATAGGTTTAAAAATTAGGCTTAGGCAAAAATTAAGGCCATTTCCTAATAAGCCAAGCCTTGGGCAAGATTTTTTAGCCTGGGCTAGCGTAGCCCAAACAATGACCATTATATATAAAAGTTATATATATTTATTAGACACGTACTATTTGTTAGACACCCTATTATGTAAATAAATTACATATAATAAAATATTTTTACTATTTTGTTTTTATACTTTTTTAGTAACCTTAAGCTTATTTCTATTTTTTGTCATTGACATCGCTTATTTCATTTTTTTTTCATCTCATCAAAACAAAACTCTTAGCTTTTTATTTTCATTTTAATTAAAAAAACTCTAAGTTTTCTTCATCACAAATAAAAAATCAAAACTTCCAGCTCTGCCCTCCTCGATCTGTCAGCCACCCTATCTCTTATCGGCTTTGAACGCTGGCTAGCCCTCCCTCTTCATCAACCTACCATAGTTGATTCATCAACCAACTCCCTCCTCAGATCCACTCCGCACAACTATCTTAGTCAGTCCACCCCAAGCATCTCATTTGGCTTTCCCTAATTTTTCTTATCAAGAAATAAAAGGCCTTACTTAGTTGACTTTATTATTTATGCTTGGTTTTCAATTTATTTACCTTTTATACAACACTGAGAACTGTTGTCTTTCACCATTAAATATAAAACATTATAGTTAATATTGATATTTAATACTATTAAGGACTTCTACGGCTATTTAGTTGACTTGGGTTTTGCTGAGTTCATCTTTTTCCACATGAAGGAATCTGCTTGCTGAGTTTTGGATTGATGAAAATAAACATTGTTTCACCACAATAAGCTTTAATTTGACAACATCATTAACATCATAATTGGTTTTGAAATTTAGTCATGGTCAAGAAGTGGTCAGGTTTTATATAGACTTGTTCATGCTTGAGTGGAATTTAAGTTTGAATAATAAAAAAATTACTTATTCAAGATTCACTCTACTCATTAAACTCTAAAAATTTAAATTAATTATGATTATGAAAATGGAAAATTAGTTCAGTTTTAGCATCAAGTTATAGCTGGTATAATGTTTTTCATGTTATAATCGGAGTGAGTAATAGCAATGAATTTAGTATAATCTTTTACCTATGTTCATGATAAGGCTTTCACAATTGCAGGACCTAAGTGTTTATGATAATGGCTAGCTCAAAATCCCTTATAAATGTGGATGATGGATATAATGAGTATGAAAGTGCTGTCATTGTAAGAATAAGTCTATATAAAACCTGAATGAAATGACTAAGCTTGAATGTTAGAACAAAGATTGATGAAAGAGCAATGCAATCATTTTAAGAATAATTTTTTGCTAAAATTATGAGTGGAACTTCTCATTTGAGATATCATTTGAATACTTATTTTAAAAAATATAACAAAGATATTACTCAGTACACACTAGCTAGTCAACTAACCTTAAAAGATGGTTTATGTGTTAAAAATTATAAGTATGATAATGAAAAATATCATAAAGCTATTTTTACTTTCCTCGTGTGTGGTAAGCATTCATTTAGTGCAGTTGAAGACCTAGGGTTTAGATATATGATGAGTGTTATAAGTCCTAACTATAAGAATATAAGTAAGCATATAGCTGCTAGGGATATACTGACTTTGAAAAAGAGCTTATGAAAGAAAAGTTGGCTAAAGCACTTGTTCATATATGCTTAACTTCTGATAATTGGAAGTCTAAGCACACTATTAATGAATACATGTGTAATACTACTCATTGGATTGATAAAGATTAGAAATTGCAAAAGAGAATAATAAAGTTAAGAGTTTTAACCCCTCTTTATGATGGTTTGAACATAACAGATGAGCTTGTTTTATGCTTCACCTATGAAAACATAGAAAAGAAAATTTTTAATATCACTTTGGATAATGCATCTTATAATGATGTTATGGTTTTCTCTCTTAAAAGTTGTTTTTGTGCTAATAATGCCCTTTTATGTGATGGTGCTTTTTTCAGATTAGATGTTGTAAACATATATTGAATCTTATTGTTCAAGCTGGTTTGAATCTTGTTGATGATGTTGTTGATAAAATTTGTAGAGGAATCAAGTGCATAAAAAAATCTAGCCCTTACAAAAAAATATTTTATGATGTGGCTGAAAAAAGTTTTCAATCAAATGGAACGAAGAAGTTGCTTCATGATGTATGTTTGAGGTGAAATTCTACATATTTTAGTCTTGAATCTGCTCTTTATTACAAATGTGTGTTAGTTTATAAGGCCCCACAAGACAAAGATTTCAAACAATTTGTACTTTCTGATAAAGAATGGGGAGTTTCCATTCTTTGCAAGTTTTTAAAGATTTTTTCACAATTTAACTTGTGTGTTCTCTAGTTTTAAATATCCCATCGCAAATATTTATTTTAAATGGGTTTAGAAGGTTTATAATTGCTCGGTAGATACAGTTAAAAGTCCATATACATTCTTAAGCCCAATGGTTAAACAAATGCAAGAAAAATTCAACAAATATTGGGCTGAGTATAGTCTGTTGTTATCATGTGCTGCAATTTTAGCCCTTTGTTACAAGTTGAATTATGTGGAATATTACTATACTAAATTCTATGGTGCTTATGCCTTAGAGTTTGTGTAAATGGTTCTTAGCACTCTCCAAATCATTTTTGATGAGTATATTAATACTATTCTTAAATATCTTATCCCCTGTAGTTTTAATCATTAACAAGATGTCACTTCATGATTCATTAATTGTATATAATATTCATACATTATTAATGTATTAAAAATAAATTTTAATATAAATTTATTAATTAATTACCCTCTAATTTTAAAAATTACCTAATTTAGTAAAATTTAGATATTTTATGTAAATATATAAAAGCTATAACCTTTAATAAAAATGATAGTTGTTTATATGGATGGCCTAAACTTTGGATAAATCATTGTCATGTGTTATGCATTTAATCATTTAAATTTAATTTAAAATTTAAAATATTTCATGCAATAAATTATATTTATTTCTTTTTATATTTCTAACTAACTTATCTTTTTTATTTATATGACCTACTTAAAATAAGAGTTTTCTATAAATAAGTATTTCAAAACTTTTCACAATTAAATTTTTGAAATTTGAATCTATATAATTAATTTATTGATCCATCACAACTATAAATAAGATGTTGATTTAATATTGAAGCATTTAGGTTTTGTAGAAAAAAAAAGTTTTGATTTTGACTTTCTACAAACCTTTTATTTTTATAATCATTTTCATATTCAGATAGTGATGATTATCGTCTTTAAAAATATATCTAAGGTCCATTAATAAAATGTTAATGTTTGTTTTGTACTCTTTTTATATATTATACACACATAATATGATGCAATTTTTTATTTGCTTAAAGGTTTTTATTTGTTTATTTATTTTTATTTTTACCATTTTGATTATACAAGGATCATTCTCTATTGTTTTTTTTTAGTATTTTGCATTTAACATTCATTTCCATTTTTTATTTACCGCGTCGTTCTATTATGATTTATTTATTTTTTTCCACAAGGATGAAAAAGGCCAAGAAATTTCGAGTGACATGATTGAAAAGA
>JBBYHL010020479.1:0-11164 GCA_038381835.1 Adansonia madagascariensis
GATGGCTTGGCAAAAAATGTGCACCCAAAAAATATATCTGCATAATATATTTATAAATATAAAAATAATATAATAAATAAGATATATATTTAAATATAATTAATACAATTAACATGATACGTTTAATGCATATATTATTTATTCAGAATTTAATTTATTTAATAATTGGAAAATGTTAGCCTGTACCAAATTAAGGTGATTTATATGTAAACTGTAATTAATATTTTTTTATTCAATAAAAGTATTATGGTAAATGTAAAATAAAAAACTTTTTAATTAAATAATCTTTAAACGGTGTCAATTTAATAAATCTTTAATAATTTATATTTATATTTATATTTATATTATTAATAAAAAATACGAGTCACATCATACAATTTTTTTAGATCAAGTTTTTGTTTTCTTTCTCAATTTAGTTATATTTATACTATTAGTAAAAATTACATGAACATTTATTTTGATATATACTTTTGCCACATGGGTCTTAAATTACCTCAACTACGCTCAACTGTGCTTATTAAACGATGTTTTCTCGTGCTGTGATTATTATCAATAGGTTAATTTATATGTATTAATACGAGATATATATATATATATATATATACATTAATATATAAATTATTATACATAGATATAAAGTGCATAAATATGATGCATAGTTGATATTCAAGGTGAATGAAAAATTGTTTTCATAATACTTGCTTGAAGAGGAAGATATTCTATCTAGATTTTAAAATTATTTATCAAATTTGAATTTTAAAATTGTAATGAAATTTAAATTTTGATATTATCCGGATTTTCAAAATCTAAATTTAAAATTTAAAATAGTTATGTTGTATATGGCTCATATAATTTTATATACAGAGGCAAGTGGGCTGATGCTGAGCGAAGCGACGACATCTGCCTTTTATAGGGCCCACAGATAGATAGGTTGGGCGCGGTACAGTACTTGGGTAATTTTGTAAAATTGTACTGGATAGGGTTAGTATAAATATATGGTTGATGTAACCCTAAATCAAGTACTGAATAAAATCATCAGCCACCGCTCTCCGAGGACGTAGGCATGTTGCCTAACCTCGTAAATCTCTGTATTGATTTTTTCTTTTTTTTTTTTGTTTTGTGCTTTCGTGATTTCTTGGTTCTTAGATTCAATAGGTTATATCATTTTAAATCTAATCGGATTACGTTTTAACACCTATAAAATGGGTATACAACTGAAGAAGGAAAACACACCGAAAATCATCTTGGTTTTTTCTACTCCTCTCTATTTCTCTCTCATCCGAGAGAAAATTTCATCGCTTTTGGTTCTTAGTATTGTGCTTGTAAGTGTTAGTAATCGCAATGAGCTCAAAGAAATTTGGGAGACACGTTGTGAATTCTATCGAGCACATTGATGGTAGGCAATTAACGTTTTAAGGTCAAAAGTTTAACTTTGACTTAATCGTATAACATTTGACCTTTTGGATCTTCGATAATACATATTTTTATTTCTTATAAGATTAATTTTTTATTTAATTATCCATTTCTATACCAGTATTGATTTAATAATTTATTCATTTTACGGTAGTTCAATAATAATAATTTTAAGACGTTCATCGTGTATAATCTTATACGTGCCATTTTCCTATTTCAATACTGCAATTTTGATTCTGATCAATACTGTTATTGTGGTTTACTGATTACAGATTTGGATACATGTTTTATTTGTGTCCGTTTTAACGAGTTGATTCTACTGTTAGTTTAAAAAATACCATTCGATGTTACGTTATGATTTTGTGAAATTATGCTTCGACCTTTGTGATATTGCTTAATTAATCGTTTTTATAAAACAGTTTAATATTTCCACAATCTGCTTTATGGAATCATCATGATTACATGCAACTTTTGTCATTTTACAAGCATGGCTGTGATAATTTATTAAGTTTGTCATTGCTTAATATTAATTTATTATTATATCTGGATATTAGGATAATTTCCATGATATTTTGCATGCCATTTGTTTCCATTTAGTGATAGTATCATCTATCCCTATTTGGGTTAAGGGTTGTGGTTTCATTTGATTTCAAGATTTGCTGATTGCTACTATATTATTTTCGTAATCTGATTAATTTGTGGACTTTAAATTTTGTTTATTTTTAACTTCTTCATGAAATGTTTTTATATCTATGGTCAATTAATCTCATTTTTAACAAGTGATAAACATGAGTAATAGTTAATCCTATTATTCTATAATAGATGGCAGAACCAATCAGTAATGCAACTGCACCTGTAGCATAACTACCGCCACAAAATGCAAATACACTTATAGCGCAACTACGCCTACAGAGTTTAAGTGCGCCTGTAGCACAGCTACCTCTACATGCAATGCATGGAGACAAACCTGAGAAGTTCAGAGGGGTGGATTTCAAAATGTGGTAGCAAAACATGTTGTTCTACTTGACAACTCTGCATTAGCCAGATTCTTTAAAGAAGAGGCCCCGGTTCTTCAAAAGAGAGAAATGGACATGACAACTATGGCATCAATTGAGGCATGGAAGCACTCAGACTTCTTATGTAAGAACTATATACTCAACGGGCTGGATGACTCATTGTATAATGTATATAGTTTTTGAAGATGGTGAAAGAGCTATGAAAGCCCTCGGACCAAAAATACAGAATTAAGGATGCCAGCATAAAGAAATTTGTTGTTGGTAAATTTTTAGATTTTAAGATGGTGGGCTCCAAGGTCCAGGAGTTTCCGTTGATCCTCCATGAAATTAGTGCCAAGGGGACATTCCTGACAAGGCACCTTATGACTTATGGAAGGGTCAAAAACCTTCCTACAAATACATAAAAGTGTGGGGTTGTCTTGCCAAGGTAGTCATTCCTTTGCCTAAGAAGGTCAAGATCGAACCTAAGACTGTAGATTACGTATTCATTGGATATGAAAATAAGAATGCGACTTATCGCTTTCTTGAGTATAAGTCGGACATTCCTGACATTCATGTCAATACAATTATGGAATCGAGGAATGCTTCATTTTTTACGGGTGTCTTTACATCCAAAAAAACACAAGAAAATAAGACTACAAAAAGAGCTTAGACAAAATCAGGTGTCTACACCCTACTATCCACACACATATGCCATAAATTATCCTTCTTTGGAACCAAGAGAACCAGGACAACATAAGGACTCATACTTTCCCTGATCATGCCTTTGGCCATTAATTTTTCAACTTATCTTTGTAACTCAACATGCTCCTTCAAACTTATTCTATAGGTTGCCTTGTTAGGTAAAATAGCCTGAGAACAAGATCAATGCAATGTTAGATGTTTTTCATACGAGGAAGGCCTGGTCAACTTTGTAACTTAGCATGCTTCTACTTTCCTTAATCATGCCTTTGGCCATTAATTTTTCAACTTATCTTTATAACTCAGCATGCTTCTTCAGACTCATTCTATAGGTTGCCTTGTTGGGTAAAATAGGCCCAGGAACAAGATCAATGCAATGTTGGATGTCCTTCATAGGAGAAAAGCCTGATGGTATCTCTTCTGGCACCACATCATGGAATTCTTCAAAAATAGGCTTCATGATGAAGAATTATTCATTTTCAGCTTCATTTTCCTCCACCATGACAAGTGCATACATTTTTCCTCCCATATCTAACTTCTTTCTGCAATCAGTTTGGGTTAGTAACACATTTTCCTCTTCTTTGGAAGGTTTGGGAATATCCATAGGACCTAAAATGATTTTACAACCATCTTTAACAAAAGAATACATGTGTTTATAACCATCATACAAAATTCTCCTATCATAATGCCAAGGACATCCAAGAAGTAAATGACATGCATCAATAGGAGTGACATCACATCAAACTTTATCTTTTTATTTTTTTCTAATAACAGGTGTACTAGGCAGTGTTTACCTAATCTCATTATCTTTTTGGAGCCAACAAAGTTGGTAAGGATTAGGATGTAAAACTGTTCCAAGATTTAACTTTTCCACCATCTTAGTAGACACCATATTCTCAAAGCTACCACTATCAATAATCACAACACACATCTTTCCATGAGAAGTGCACTAAGTGTGAAAAACATTCTTCCTCAACCAATCCTTATTTTTTTCCTTCACAAGCAACACTTAAATTATGTTGAACAACAATAGATAAACCCTAATCAGCATAGATTACCTCATTGTCATCGTTTTACTCTTGGACATCTTCATATTCTTCTTCTTCCACATCATCAATCTCTTCTTCCACTAGGGTAACAATTCTATGATATGGACATTTTGATGCAATATACTTGGAACTCTTGACACTTGAAGCACTTACAAGACTAGAATTTGAAGTGTTAGGTTGTCGTTTGCCAGTTCTTGCTCCATCACTTTTTGCTTTCACTTTTGGATAGGACTTGGCTGTTACATTTAGTTTGGAGTTATTCCCTTAGTGAATCTAACCCATGCACCAAACTTTGAGCCATTACTATAAAGCTCCTTGTATTGCTTCTCTACCTTAAGTGCCAACTTATAAACATCATTCAAGGACCATAAAAGTTGTAGCTAAACCATATTATCTATCTCGTATTTCAAGCCTCTAAGGTAGCATGCAATGGATTATTCTTCTGGTTCAACCAATTCACCCTTCAACAAGTGACTATCAAATTTGACTGTGCATTCTTCTAAGGAGAGATTTCTTTGTTTCAAATTATGGAGCTTGAGAAAAATGTCTTGCCTATAATTATCAGGCAAGTATTTCCTCTTTAGTTCTTTTTTCATCTTAGCCCGTGTTGTAATCTTATTTCTTTCTTTTCAGTCTTTTTGCCTTTTCAAATTCTCCCACCAAAGTGATGCATGCTTTCTGATTTTAATGGCAACCAATTTGCCCTTTATGGTATTCAAAGATTTGCTCCACCATGTTCAACCAATCAAGAAGCTCATTCGACGCTATTTTTCCTTCAAACTCAGGAACTTCCACTTTAGGATTAAAGAAGTTACAACCTCCTTGATCATCACAGCTCCTCTAGCCATTGTTCCTTAACTCCCATGGATTTAGAGCTGTGTTATCATTAAAGACATGGCTTTATGCATAATGGAAAGGGTTGTCGTCTTATCCATTATCACTTTGCACATCATTTATAGCTTCACGCATTTAAAAAATCCTCCAACATTGTTGTAGTTGCTCAATCTGTTGCCTTAAATCTTCCATGATAACATCGTGTTCATCCACTTGAAGGGTTGTCTCTTCCACCACATTTTATGCATGATGACACCTAGTAGCAATGATTAACCTTGAGCTCTAATATCAAACTGATGCCAGATAAGTGAATTGGAAAAGAAAGGATAACTTGCTAACAAAAGTAACAAGAACAAACCAAAAGAGATATAGAATTTACCACTCAAATTTAAAAGAGTCAAAGAAAATAACATGGCTCACCACTAAGAATTACTCTAACGGATACAGAAATACACCACCCTAAGGATACACAAACCCAAAATAACCCACTACTCTATAGAAATCTACTAAAGAGACACAAGATAGAGAAGTCTTAAAATACAATTCACTTTCATTTCATACTTAATAATCTGCCAATGACATTCTAAAGGGATAATTTAAATATTAATGGCTGAAACAAACATCCAAGCCTTGGGAAATCCGAAAGGAAATAACAAAATTACTAAAATTTAATGTGATTCACGAAATTAAGGTAAATTATAATTTTAAATCCCTAAAATTTATCATATCTATTTAAATCCCTTAAATTCAATAAATCTGTTTGATTTACCAATCTGCATTGATCACCCCACAACTTCCTCCACCGAAATCCAATAAACACAATCTCATACATTCTGGAAACTAGACTTAATATATATATATGGTACGTCCTTTAACTCTTCCAAAATCAAAGCTATCACCCATGTGCTAGATTGTTGCTTTCAATGCACCAAAGGCAGAAGTAGTAATTTCTTTGAACCATGAATTGCATGGTCTGCCTGGCTTGCTGCCATGAATGTAGACACTATCGTGTCATTTCTTTAAAATAATTAATTATTCTCGAATTTAAGTTAAATCAGGGCAAATACACCTATAAATATTAACCATGTTAAATTAAAAGTTAAAGACCAAATTTTAACTTTAATGTTGTCCTTAGCTGGCTACTCTATCTAGATTGTCGATTGATAGTGCTAATGAGATAGTTCACATAACTTCGATTTGATGTTCAATCATAAAACAACATTCGATATAATGGGTTGTCTTTAATTGGTGTGTGCCGAGCAAAATCTTAGAGTAGTTACATTTCAATGTGCAACTGAAACAACTTAAACGGTAACATAATAATTAAAATACAAAATAAAATGCTAAACAAAGTACGAACACGATATGAACATAGGAATATCTCAAAATCTATATAATGCAAATTATTCATGCATCAAAATTTATATAAATATAAAATAATGTAGACACCATTATGACCAATGTTAAAAAAAAAGGATCCGATGTCAAATTAGTGACACTTCTAGGTTATCAATGGAACCAGTTTGATTGATGGGACTAAATTATTTAGTTTTAAAAAATTTAAATATAAATTAAATAATTTTAATAATAAATAACTATTAAATAAAGTAAACATTTAATAAGAAAAACATAAATTTAGCTAAATGGTATGATCTTTATTATAAATCTAACAAATGAAAGGTTTAAAACTTATTATATAAAATATTTTTTGAAAAAATGCTAAACATAAACTTAAATCTGATTTTTTTTTATTTTTCCTAATTTTTTCCCTGTTCAACTAGTTTTTTTCCTATTCTCTGAAATCCCTATTCTATAACATATTTTGGTCTGGACCAAGCACTGTTTCAATCGGTTCAATCTGTCCAGTTTAGCTTTCTCAACAGTAATTATAATATAAAAAATTATGAATATAATACTAATAGACAATTATTAAATCAATGTAAATCAAGTTGAAAACATAATTGTATGTATGATTTTAAACTATAGACAGTAATAAGAGAAAATCTTGAGCGTACTCCATAAAGGTAAAATCCTGATCATATATGTGAGGGAATGCATTCTTGATATTGCTAGGAAAGGAATTAACCTAAGCAAAGCTTGGAGACTTTTGACTATATTACCATAATAATAATAGTAATAGAGAAAACCATCTTCCATAAATCCTATCCCTCTCATTTCGCTATTCAAATTCGAGATTTATAAATTATGTTTTTGATTTTTTTTATTTTAAATAATTTATAATAATTATAATTATAATCATAAAAAAAATTAATACTTTTTAAAATGATTTATGAAACTTTATGATATTTTATTTATTAAAAAAATTATTCATAAATTTTAAATTTAATCTTTATATATATAATTTATGATCGTAAATTTAATCGATCATTAATCATTTTAACACTCAATTATAACAACGTTAGTGATGAAAAACCGAAAAATAACATCCATAAAACTGTATTTAAATATCCTGTGTCGGTTCAACTTTTCAAAGACTACATCAATTAACTAATTAAATTATTAAAAAAAAAGTAGAGAACAAATGTACAGGTATCATTGATTGCTCTCATCTCCATAACTGCTCTTCCTTTTTTTTTTTTTTTTTTTTGGCTTTTAAGTAGAGATGGGATTTAAGTCGTTGTCCTTACATCAAAATGCCTATCTCACAGTGAGTCTCTTTAGATCTACATATGGACTGAGTTTTCAATATAAAAGAATTTAAAATATAAGTTTAAATTTAAATTTTATATGATTTAATGAATCAAATTATTTATTTAAAATATAATAAAATATTTTTAAAATTAATTTTAACTAATATTTATATATTTTTATAATTAAATTTAAAATAATATTATTTTAATTAATAAAAAATTATTTCAAATCAAGTCGAATTTGTCATATTAAATAGACCACATGACCCGTCTATTCCCATTTGACATATTTTATTGTGGCAAAGCAAGGATGGCCCTCTTTTTTTTCAAAGTTTTGAAGTGAATCTAATTCAAACTTTTATAAATGGTCATGGTTCATGGGCCCGAAATACATTTTTTATTGGGGGGGGGGGGGGAGATAAATTTTTTAATAGGCTTTAAAAAAAATTGAAGTTTGTTTCAAAATATTCTACAAATTAATTAATATACTACAAAGTTTTTGAAAAAAAATATAGCTGATAAAAGCATCTTTGGATGGTACTTTGTTAATTCAATTAGTGAAAAAAATAAAATTTATTAGAAACCTTCGATTTAATAATTATACTCAAAACATAGTCAGTTGATTCTAGAGGCGTTCATGATTAAGTTAAGTCGGATCGAAATTTTTTTCTTTTATTCAAATTTGGATCAATTTATAAACTTATATCATTATTTAAAATAATGTTAAAACTTATTTTTATTAATATTTATAATTAAATTTTAAAAAATAATTTTTTATTATATAAATAATAATTTAAATTTAAACCAACAGAAAAAAAAAATCCATACCTAAACCCTGGCAATCAAATTCGGCTCCCTCCTCCTCTGGGCTCCTCAAACTTAACAAAGATGAAGTGTCATGGACTTAAGGAATTATGGGATTAAAGTAGTTGGGTAATGCTCAAAACAACCCAATTTTGCCATAATATGGCCCATATAAAGACACATAGTAGGAAATAGAGGTGGTAATTGGGTGGACTAGGATCTAATCACTTTAAGTTTAAGTTTTTTCGGGTTTCAATTGATTCGGATTCGAGTCTATTCGGGTTTGTATTCTTTCAAGTTCATATTCTTTAGGGTTCAAGTTCTTCAGGATTCAAGCTTATCTGTATTCGGGCTTGTTCAGGTTTTGGTACATTCGAGTTCGGGTCGAATTTGGATTTAAGTATGTTTTACATCATTTTTTATTTTATGTTAAATGTGATTGCTTTTACTTAACTGGACAAAAAATCTTAGATCGGTTCCATAGGCCTAGCTGCAGCCCGATAAATTTTAAATTCTAAGCTTATGGTCGAATTTGGCTCGGCTCGCCCATTTAAGCACAAATCACTATTTACAATATTAAAAAAAAAAGTTATTTTTAGTATATTTTATAATTAAATTTAAATAAAATATATTATTTTATTTAAAAAACATTGTTTCGAGTCAAGCCTGTCTGAAACTAAAAATCTGAGACCCTGGCCTAATTATGGCTGGCTTTTTGGGCTGGACGGGTTGTTCGGCCTTAGGGTAGGTCTAATTGCTAGTCTAACATGTGATTTATTTTTTTATTTTTGATATGACATTATCTATTATGGCTTCCATAATTTTTAATTTATCTTATTATTTTGTTATACTATTATCAGACTCTAATTATCATTACTTAAAATAATAATAATATTAATAATAATAATAATAATCAAAGAAATATTTAAAATTTTACTACTAACATATAAAAACTCTCAATATTTAATAAGTTTAATTAATTAAATTAAAAAAATGTGATAAATGGATGATATATTTTATTGACAATGTTTTCAAAGCTTATGATATGATTTACTTTTTGATAAATTATTATTTTATTATATGTAGACCTAGTCAAGTGTTAGGCTACCCACTCGACCCAATTGAGCCTGGGCTCGGGTTTTCATATTTCTGTTTTACACTAGCTTGGCCCGGCTCGAAACAGTGATTTTAAATTAAAATAAATATATTTTATTTAAGTTTAATTATAAAATATATAAATATTAATAAAAGATATTAATAAAAAGGATGTGATAAGACATACTAGCATATATAAAACATGAATGTGAAGAATTTTAAACTGATGAAAATAGTCATATGTATTCAATATAATTTTAAATCGCCAATGTAAATATTTTATTATTAATAAGATATATTCAATTTATAAATAAGAATTTTAATTTCATTAGAAGTCTTTTATTCAATATATTCTTGTGAAGATAAATAAAAAAGATTTAAATTTATATTAAATTATTTTATTTTCATAGTTTTATTTTTTGCAAATTTTAAAATGCAAATGAATTTATTTGTTGAATAATTATTTTTTTATTTTATAACTTTTAATATTAACAATAATTTTATAAATTTGAATAGTTGATCCAATTTTACATTTCAATACATTTATTAATCTTAATTATTTATAAAATATATAAGTACATATTTTTCAAATAAATAAAACGATGAATATTTACATTGGCATATGTGACTACAAATACTAGTTTGTTATAAGTATAGGTGGCAATTGGGAGGGTTCGGGACGGGTCATTCGGATTTTTTTGGGTTCGAGCTTATTCGGATTCGGGTCTATTTGGGTTTGGGTTTTTTCGAGTTCGGGTGCAGGTTGGGTTCGGGTTTGAGTATATTTTACATCATTTTTTTTTATTTGATGTTCAGTATAATCACTTTTACGTAATTTTGAATTCTAAGCCTAGGCATGAATTTGGCCCCGTTTGGCCTGAAAAAATATTAGTTCGGTTCTATGGGCCTATCCATGGCCCTAAAAATTTTTGAATTCTAAGCTTATGGCTGAATTTATCCTGGCCGACCCATTTAAGTACAAATCATTGTTTATAATATTAAAAATTTATTTTTATATTAATATTTACATATTTTATAATAAATTTAAATAAAATATATTATTTTATTTTAAAAAATGCTGTTTCAAGTCGAGCATACTTGAAACTTAAAATCTAAGACTTGGGCTTGATCGTGCCGAGCCTATTGTGTTGGGCAGGCTGTCTGGTCTATGGACAAGTCGTCTGGCTTATGGGCAGGTCTAGTTGCTAGTTTAACATGTGATTTTTTTTTCATTTTTGATATAATATTATCTATTATGGCTTTAATATTTTTTTAATTTATCTTATTAATTTGTTATATTATTATCAGACTCTAATTATTATTACTTGAAATAATAATAATAAAATAATAATATTGAAAGAAGTATTTAAAATTTTACTACTAACATGCATAAACTCTCAATATTTACTGAGTTTAACTAATTAAATTAAAAAAATGATAAATTGATGATATACTTTATTGACAATACTTTCAGAGCTCATGATATAATTTATTTTTTGATAAATTATTATTTTATCATGTATAGACCTGCTCAAGGATCGAGTTATCCACTTGGCCCAATTGGGCTTGGGCTTGGGTTCTCATATTTTGGTTTCAAACTAGCCCAATCCGACTCGGAACA
>JBBYHL010020520.1:0-11156 GCA_038381835.1 Adansonia madagascariensis
ATGATTTGTTGTGATGTTTTGGGATGTTTCATCATATAAGGGTCAAAATGCAATTTCATAAAGTTTAGGGACTACTTTGTAAAATGCAAAAAAAATTGATTTTAAGGCCAAGGTGTTTAACCAAATTCTTGTTGATATATTTGTTGTATTGTCATGATATTTTCATATGATTTTATGATTTTTTAGGGTATTTTACCATGTAAGGACAAATGAAAATTTTTAAAAGTTTAAGGACTAAATAGTAAATTTTAGTTTTTAGGGGTAAAATCCTCATTTGGTCATTTTCAAAGATTTCTATTATTCCTATGGCCTTTCGTAGGGATATAAAAATTGTCAAAACTTTTCATATTCTCTCTGTTTTTCGTAGGGTACGAAATAAAATTTTTAAAAGTTTAGCGACTTAATTGTAATTTTTGCACTTTAAGCCAATTTTAGAAGTCCAGATTCCTCTTTAAGACAAGTGCATCATTTTATGGTTATTTTAGTGTCCGTTAGGGTAACCAAGATACTTTTACGTCAAAAGTATACCCTAAGTGTATTTTGATAATTTTACCTAGAACCGAATCCTAGATAGTAACCGCGATGCTTTTATGCTAAAGGTGAATATTTAGTTTAGCCTTCTATGATCAATTTGAGTTCTTTAGGGTAACTGAGATACTTTTACGTTGAAGGTGTAACCTAGAGGCATTTTGGTAATTTTTTTCATCGTGATGCTTTTATGCCAAAGGTGAATATTTAGGTTTGGTTTAGCCTTTTATAATCAATTTTGAGTTCTTTAGGGTTACAAGGATACTTTTACGTCGAAGGTATACACTGGGGGTGTCTTGGTAATTTTTATCACCGTGATGGTTTTAGACCGTAGGTGAATTTTTAGGATTAGTTTTGCCTTCTAAGGTCATTTTAAGGTCTATTAGAGTTACTAGGATACTTTCGCATTGAAGGAATACCTTAAGGGTATTTTTGTAATTTTTTCTAGAACCGAATCTTAGGTATTCACCGAGACGGTTTTAGGCCAAAGGTATATATTTACTATAGGTTCATCATTTTTAGGCATTTTTAACTCTTTAGAATAACCAAGATACTTCTACGTCAAAGGTATACCTTAAGGCATTTCGGTAATTTTTCTCATTGGGATGTTTTTATGCTAAAGGTGAATATATAAGATTGGTTTAGCCTTCTAAAATCATTTTAAAGTCCATTACAGTTACTGGGATACTTTCACGTCAAAGGTATACACTAGGGGCATTTTGGTAAACTTTTTTATCAGGATGCTTTTACGTTGAAGGTGAATATTTGGGATTGGTTTAGCCTTCTAAGATCATTTTAGTGTCTGTTAAGGTATTGAGATACTTTCACATCGAAGGTACATCTTAAAGGCATTTTAGTAATTTTTTTGAGCTGGGTTATAGATAAGCATCGAGATGCTTTTAGGCCAAAGGTGCATATTTGGGATAGGTTCAAACTTTT
Organism: Adansonia madagascariensis; assembly: GCA_038381835.1. Classification (NCBI taxonomy): domain Eukaryota; kingdom Viridiplantae; phylum Streptophyta; class Magnoliopsida; order Malvales; family Malvaceae; genus Adansonia; species Adansonia madagascariensis. Next base: position 1,468 of record JBBYHL010020520.1, read on the forward strand.
ATAATCATTTTTGAGTCGTTAAGATAATTGGGATACTTTTTACGTCAAAGGTATACCCTAAACATGTTTTCATAATTTTGCATTAGAACCAAGTCCTATATGATTACTGAGATACTTTCATGTTGAAAGTACACATTAGGAATAGGTTCATCACATTATATTGTTTTTAGGTAGTAGGATTAATATTTTTAATAAATTTAGAAATTTTGAAAATTAAGGCAATGTCTTTGATGTTAAAATAGTACGTAAAATTTTCACCAGAATATGTGAGGGGTTCTAAGGATTATTTTAATAATGAGATATACTTTTCAAATAGAAAGTAGGGATTTTTTTAATTTTCATAAAAATAAAACCTATTGTATTCCAAAGGTTTTCCAGTGGTTATGAAAGATAATAATAAAAATCTTCTTGTTTTCTTAGTGCTTTGAGAAGATATGGAAGAAATTTCGATTTCCAAAAACATTAAAACCTGACTTTCTCGGAATAATAATTTTTTTGATAAAATATTATTGAAATTATAATTAAATATCAAATATTGAAACTGAATAAAAATCAAAATTTAAGTTAACACGCGATTAATAAGGCCTGATTGTTAGGCATCATAAGAAAGCCGATCCTTACTTGTGATTGTGATCGACTCCCAGACCTTTTTAAGTGATCTCTGGTATGATCGTAGACTTTGAAGTTTGTTTTTATAGGTTTCATAATCCTTATAATATAAACTCCAACAGGTGACCAATCTCACCTGGCAAAAATAGATTGGTGGTGACTCCAAATAAATAGCAGTTTTGTAATGATTATTTAGAGTTAAGTCGAGTGAAATGATTCATCTCGACAACTCAATCTCCAGCTAAAAAAATAAAGAATAATGAAATAACAACGATATATGCCCCTAAAATAAAAAAAATAATGATATTCAGATATATATAAAGGAATAATGGGTACACTTGCCATTTTTAAGTTAGGCTGGTCGAGATCCATATCTAGGCCATGTTACGACAGTGGGTAGAGGCAACTTCATATGCCAATGTCACCAGATTGGTTGTATGAAAATTTGTAAAGTGGAACATCATTTGTCGATGTGGTCTTCATGAGCAAATCAATTCTAATAATGCATGCAACTTGCAAAACAAAATGATGCAATCAGTTTACTCTCAGTTTAAGATTCAACATCAAAAGTCCATCCTATACCTTTTGAAAATGAATGGGATAGTGGAAGCAGCCAGCAAGAATATAAAGAAGATAGTTGAAAAGATGGCTAAGACGTACTAAGATTGTCATGAAAAGTTGCCTTTTGCATTACATGCCTATCTCACAGTTGTATGAACTTCCATATGTGCTACCCTATTGTCTTTGGTCTACGGCATGGAGGCTGTCCTACCAATTGAGGTTGAAATCCCTTCACTCAAAGGCTTGATAGAATCATAACTTGAAGAGGCTGAATGGGTTAAAAGCCAATATTAGTAGCTCAATCTCATCAAAGTGAAAAGAATCAAAGCCATTTGTTTCGGGCAATTGTATCAAAAGTGCATAATTAGGGCCCATAACAAAAAGGTCCATCCTCGCCGATTCTGAGAAAGTTACTTGGTACTCAAACAAATTCTCTCAATCCATAAAGATGCTCGAGGAAAATGGACCCCGAATTGGGAAGGGCCGTACATGGTGAAAAGTGTATTTTTCGAAAAGCCCTAATCTTAACCCAGATTGAATTTAGCGACCTACACGACCCTATGAACTCTAATTTTGTTAAGAAATACTATGCCTGAAAGGATTTTAGGATGAAAACCGAAAAGAGTTCCTATCTTCGTCTGCTTCTACTTCAACAAATAACAAACAAAAAAGGCAAAGAAAAGAGAGAACTTAAGTTGAAAACCCGAAAAGGCAACCTAAGTGACCAGACTCCTTTACTCAAACCAAGTTAAGCCCAAACCATCACCAGCCCCAAACCAATTTTCCCCATAATCGCAACCCTAATTAGGACCCCAAATCATAACCTAATTCACTTGTTCCATGCTGACCTCCACTACCAAATCCCATCCTTACCTATACTTGAAAATGGAAACCACCTAACCTAAAAGCAACCATCCCACTATGAGATAATTCAAAGAATTCCTTGATCAATCAACTGACACAGGAAGGGTTAATTGCTCGAGGAAAATTTTCAAAAGCACTCAGTGTAGAATTCATGTTATTAGCATCAGGGGCTAATAAGCCTTGAAAACCTCTCTTATCTCTTTTGTATTTCAAAATCTTTCATAATCTTAAAAGTTTGTCATAACTTGTGCCTTCTTTCTTCGAATGAAATACAATTACTTGATTTATCGCAAAATCTTTTTGTAACCCTACATTCCATGTTGCATCATGTTTGTCATTTAATCGATATTGCTTGAGAAATGAACAAAGGTGGTAACAAGATTTCCTAGCATTGCTTGGAAATACGAAAACTTTGCAAGAGTTTTGTTTCAAGTCTAAAGACCAAGAATGAATTCTTGAGGCCACAGTCGGTCTTGCCCTTCGACCTTATATTTTAAAAACGTGCTTAAAATCTCATCACAATAAACCCCAGCCTGAAAACAAGGGGCCAAAGTTTTTTTCAAACTATCATCCTCAACTAGAATTTGGAGAAGTCCACCCAGACCATTAAAAACCTTTTAAATCATAATTGGCAAATTGTAATCCTATGCAACAAAAGTTCCTATGCATAAGTTGTCTAACCTCATCATATTCACAAACCTTTTGTACCTTCAAAAGGCAACCTTTACATTCAAAGCCTCTGCAAATTAGAGGAAGATTGACAAACCCTGGGGCAAAAGGCCACCTAATCAAACTCATGAAAGAGCAAATAGTCGAAGAAAGCTAAAGTCAATCATCAAATTAGGGTTTTTTAAAAAAATTATCCTCTTTGCATAATCTAGACACATATTTGAATCCTCATGCATTATATAGCATTTGACATCCTTCAAGTACTAACTCCTGTATACAAAAGCCAAATTAGTGGGGAACCTAAAGTATAATTTTCTTCTTTAAAAAAACCTCCAAAGGCCCAAAGAAAGTATCTCTGACCTTACAAGCTCATTGAAAATCATCTAAGAGGGGTATCTAAACTTATTTTCTTTGATTCCTTAAAGGGGAGGACATTTTTTCTTTTCCATTCTAGTCCTCAGAAAGTAGCACGCCTTTTCTTACTTACCATAAAGCCTACACAAGTTGGTGGCACCTATCTACCTTAGTCCATAAAGAGCTGGATGACTTTTCTTACTTACCATAAAGCCCACACAAGTTAGTGGCACCTATCTACCCTAGTCCACAAAGAGTTGGACTCCTTTTCTTACCTACCTCAAAGCCCACACAAGTTGTTGGCACTTGTCTGGGTCAAACCCAAGAAAAACCTACCTCAATTTACAAAAAGCTAGAAGCCTATCAAGTCAAAGCCCATACAAGCTGGTTGGACTTGTCTAGGGTCAAACCTAAGAAACAACCTATCTCAATCCATAAAGAGTTGAACACCTATTAAGTCAAAGCCCATACAAGCTAGTGGTAATTATTTAGGGTTAAGCCCAGGAAACAACCTACCTCAATCCATAAAAACCTGGAGGCCTATCGAGTTAAAGCCCATACAAGTTAATTATGCCTATTTAGGGGGTTAAACCCAAGAAACAAGCTACATTAGTTATCAAAGAGCTAGACGTTTGCCTACTTCAAAACCCACATAAGTTCATGGCACCTGTTTGGCGTTCAACCTGAAAAATAACCTAGTAGGGAAACACACGGAGCTATAGACACCTCATTTTATCCGAGTTAATTTTTGTCATCCAGAGACATAATTGAAAGGTGATAGAATAAAAAAATAAAAATAAATTAAGGGTGACTTTTATGTGCCATGTCATTAAAGACATCCAAAGACATATTTTTTTAGAAGGTGTAAAATGCCTATGTGTTGCATTAAAAAAATGTAAAAAAGAGGCATCGAAGGTCAATATTTAAGGTATCACTAGAGTCACTCAGATGAGTACATAGGTAAATGTAAGGTAACTTAGGAAGCCACAGATACTTGCAAGTTATATTGATGCATAAGTATTGATACAAGGCTTTTAAATTGCCAAAAATTTGAATTTTTATGTGTACTATCAATACATGAGGGTTTAGTCTTGGGACTTAACGAGATGTATCGATGTAGACCTTGGCAGTAGCTATAGTTGTGATTTTTGGCAAAATGTATCGATACACAAGCTTGAGTATCAATACAAGTTCATAAAGTATCGATACATACCTCTATGTCTCGAGGCTGGAAACAGATTTTTACTCTTGGTATCAATACATGCTTCATTGTATTGACACTCATGAGTAAAAATTGCCTTGTGTATTGATATACAATGTTCTGTATCAATACACAAAGGCATTTTTGCCCAGTTTGAGCCATTTTTTAGTCATTGCACTACTAATTCAAAATTTGATTTAAATATGATTTATGCACCAAAAATCATCCAAATTCATTCCAAGCTTCGTCTTTGGGCTTGTGATTGGATTTAAATAAAATTTTGAGGCCCAAATAGCCAATGATAAGGGACATTTAATGACATTATGCAATTTGTCCAAGGCTAAAGCTAAACTTTCCCAATGCTTAGTTGCATAAAGTACCCTAGATCCATTGCTTTTGCTGAGCAAACCAATGGGTTTGCATGGCAGCTGAGCACGGTACCTGATTTTTGCATGAGGCATATGCACCAAAATCCTAAAATGCCCTTGCTTTTTCATCTTTTATCTTCAAAGTCACATAACTTTTCTCCATTCTCGGAGCCCTTTAAAATTATCACCAAAAGTCTTTCTAAAACCCTCAATGTCACCATATGCTCTTTCAAAGCTCCCTTTTATCCATACCTAACTAAAAACCCCTTATTTTCATCACTCTCTCATAGTTCAATCTTAAAAAAAGTGAGTTCAAAATTATTACTTAAAGAAAAGGCTGAAGCTTAAAACTTTTAATATATTTTCTCTACTTGACTCATGTATTCTCTAATTTTTTAACATTTTTATCATCTTAGTGACCTTTCTACGCTACCATGACCCTTCAAAAGTTCTCATGCATCAATGCTGCCACATTTGTGGTAATCTTCAGATTTTGATGTTCTCTTACTGCCCTGATGAAGCATGGTAGGCCAAATATCTTGTCTTTCATTCTATCATTGAAATAGCCACTTATTTATGCATTTTCAATTTGTAGACACTTAATTTTGTCTGACCCCCTTCCTTATCAATCCAAAAATATTCGAGATATAAAATTAGGCACTTTTCCACCAGAGGCAAAATTTTTTCAAGGGGAATGTACATTTTCAAAACCCATTTAAACTTGCTTAAATCACCACAGGTGCATGTGACAAAATTAGCGCCATTTCAAGGGTTGTACAGAGTAAATCTTGAATATAAAAGATGAATTCAAGGTAAAATAATTAGGTTTTAACTCTACACCTTCAAAATTTTGAAATTTGTTTTTGTAGATGTTATCGTTGTCAAATTTCCTATTTTTAGGAATTTTTTGTTAAAATCAAAAAATTGACTATCGTATATTTTTATCGATATCAGTGTGGTACTTGTGCCGATATGCACTTCAAAAAATAAAAAATAATCAAGAAAAAATTTGTATTGGCATTTTATACCACTAAGCGTCAAGTTGTCTATTATTATAATTAATTTTGAATTTTTCACAGTATCGCGAGTATTATGCTCGTAAAATTTTTTTCAATATAAATTACTTTCGATTTCAACTTTTCATCTTTGTTTTTTATAAATTAATATTTTGACTAAGGTGATTGATAAAATTCATTTTTATAAAATTTGAACATATTTTTAAAATTTTTCTTGTTTTAAAATACGAGCTTTTCTTTATCTGTAAAATTTTTGATGGAATCTTTTCGAGTTTTAAATTTCAAAATTCTTTAAAAATTCTCATTTAATTACCATTAAATTCATTTTTCAAAATTCATTTTATTTTATAAGTTTTACATTTTCTTTTCGTTTGCAAAATATGGGGTTTTCTACTCCATAAATTTTTTCGGAAAGATTTTTCTAAGTTTCTAATTTTTAAAAATCTTCAAATATTATTATTTAATTCATATTAAATTATTTTTAAAAAATTAATTTTATTTTATGAGTTTTGCATTTTCTTTTAAAATTTTCTCATGTTTTCAAGATTCAAAGTTTTATACTCCGTAAATTTTTAGGGAGGACTTTTCTGAGTTTATAATTTTTAAAATTCTTTAAATATATTCATTAAATTCATATTACATCAGTTTTTAAAAATTCATTTTATTTTATTAATTTTGCATTTTCTTCCATAATTTGCTTCATTTTCAAAATACGTAGTTTTCTACTCTGTAATTTTTTTAGTAGGATTTTTTAGAGTTTACAATTTTTAAAATTATTTAAATATCATTGTTTAATCTCTATTAATTCAGTTTGTAAAAATTTAATTTATTTTATGAGTTTTGCATTTTTTCATAAATGATAATTTTTCCTGGTAAGGTTTTTTTTTCCATATAATTTAATGAGTTTTAGAGTTTCAATCAGTTTTTTTTTCATTATTTCATTTTAAAACTTTATTTATAATTATCAATTATAAATTTTCTATTTTATTATTATTATTTTAATTTTATTTTGGTTATTAGTTAATTTCTACTAGTTCTATGGAAACTAGTCTAGTTAATTTCCAACTTTTCCCCTAACTAATTTGGTTGGTTTCTAATTACCTATTAGTGATATTATTAATGTAATCATGACAATATTCTTTGAATGACCCTTGATTGTTTGTCTAATTAATGCAAGTCTCATCTTTTTATTCTAATAATAACAAAAATATTAATAAAATAAATAAATTAAATTATTTCTTTTCTTTTCTTCGATTTTTGGCCAAGAGGATGGAGGATCCTCTTAGCTGTCTCCCTTTTTTTCTCATGAAAAAAAATTCAGTTGGCTAAAAAAAACACTAGGAAATTTAGTTTTTTAAGCTTTGTTAAGGTGTGAGCTTCATCTTTTTTTTCCTTCATTTTTCATCTCATTTATGATTCAAAACCATGTTAAGGCTCATGGATTTCCATCCATGTTGAAAGGCTAAACATGATGGTTTTAGTTTTTATTTTTTTAATTTTTTCATGAATTTTTCTGGCAAATTTTTTATGAAATGCTTTTTTATTATTATGAATCTGATTTTGTTATGATTATATTTAAATTTGAGTTATTTCTTTGGTGTTATTTTGATAATTAGCATTTTGATTGATTTTATAATTTTATGTTTATTTAAGCTTAATAATGGTTATTTATGTTATTTTCATGATTTCTTTTATCACTTCATGCATATATCCCATGCTTTTTCATCTTAGATGAATGTGTTTGGGTTTGATAATGACGATTTTGTGTTTATTTTCCTTTAATTTTAATGTTTTTAGGTTATTTAGTAATATTTGAAAACTTAGGGACTAAATTACAAAATTCATGAATATTTTTTAGCCATTTCTGGCTTGTCGAGAGCTTTATGGTCCTTAAAAATTCTGATTCATGCATTTATAAACATGATTTAGGCATTTTTAATACTTTAAGGGTCATTTTACAATTTTAGAAAGCTTAAGGATTAAATTACAAAATATGAAAAATTATGCTTTATGGCTAAATGCGTTTGGCCGAACCTTTGTACCCTAGGGGTTGAAATTTTGCCTTTTTTTGTTGATTCTTTGCTGATTTGATGACTTGTTAGTGATGTTTTGTCATATTTTATTATATACGGGTTGAAATATAATTTTGTAAAGTTTAAGGGTCATTTTGTAAATGCAAAAAAGTTTAAGGGCCAAGGTGTTTGGCCGAATCTTTGTTGGTATTTTGTTGTATTTTTCATATATATTTCCATGTGATTTTATGATTTTTTAAGTTATTTTATTATATAGGCATTAAAATGAAAGTTTTATAATGTTTAGGAACTAAATAGCAAATTTTAATATATAGGGGGCAAAGTGGACATTTCACCAATTTCAAAGATTTCTATTATTTCAATGGCCTTCCATAAGGATATAAAAATTTTCAAAACCTTTCGTATTTGTTTGGTCTTCCGAAGCATGTGAAATGTAATTTTTAAAAATTTAAGGGCTTGATTGCAAACTTTGCATTTTAAGTCAAACTTAAAATTTTAGCTTTTCCATTTAGACTAAATTCATCCACTTTTCAACATTTTAGTGTCCATTAGGGTATCGAGACACTTTCACGTCGAAAGTATACCCTAGGGGTATTTTTGTAATTTTTTTAAAACTGAATCTAGATAGTACAGGGATGCTTTTATGCCAAAGGTGCATATTGAGGATAGGTTTATCTAGTTCTCATTATTTTAGTGCTTGTCATGGTTATTAGGATACTTTCATGTTGAAGGTATACCCGAGGGGCATTTTGGTAATTTTTTTAATGGGATGCTTCTATGCCAAAGGGTAATTTTTAGAATTAGTTTAGCCTTCCAGATCATTTTAGTGTCCATTAGGGTGCCAAGATACTTTCACGTCCAAGGCGTACCTTAAGGGTAATTTGGTAATTTTTTAAAATTGAATCCTAGAAAGAAACGGGGATGCTTTTACACCAAAGTTGCATATTTAGATAGGTTCATCCTGTTTTCATCATTTTAGTGCTTATCAAGGTTACTAGGATACTTTTACGTCGAAGGTATACCCTAAAGGCATTTTAGTAATTTTTTCATTGGGATATTTTTATGCTGAAGGCGAAATTTTTGGATTAGTTTAGCCTTCCTAGATCATTTTAATGTCCATTAAGGTACCGAGATACTTTCACATCAATGGTGTACTTTAGGGGCATTTTGGTAATTTTTTAAAATCAAATCCTAGATAGTAACCAGGATACTTCTATGCCAAAGGTGCACATTTAGGATAGGTTCATCCAGTTTTCATTATTTTAGCGCCCATCACGGTTACCAGGATACTTTCACGTCGAAGGTATACCTTAAGGGTATTTTGATAATTTTTTATCGAGATGCTTTTATGAGGAGGGTGAATTTTTTGGATTAGTTTAGCCTTCCTAGATTATTTTAAGGTCCATTAGGGTTATCGAGATACTTTTATGTCAAAGGTATACGTTAAAGGTATTTTCATAATTTTTCTTCAAGTCAAGGCTTAATATGCATTAGTATGCTTTTAGGCCGAAAATGTATACTTAGGATAGGTTCGCTCTTTTTCAAGCATTTTTTAGTCTTTCAGGGGTTGCAAAGATCTTTTACGTTAAAAGTATACCCTAAGGGTATTTTCATAATTTTGCATCAGAACCAAGTCCTATATGAATACTGGGATACTTTTACATCGAAAGTACACATTAGGAATACATTTGTCATGTTAGACCATTTTTAGGTCTTAAGGTTCGTATTTTTAATAAAATTAGGTTTTTTTATAATTAGGGCTATATTTCCTAATTAAATTAATACATAGAATTTCGACCAATATATGTGAGGGGTTTTATGGATTATTTTAATAACAAGATATCCTTTTTTCAAAATGAAAATCAAGATTTTTCAATTTTGTAAAAATAAAACCTTTCGTACTCCACAGGTTCTCTAGCAGAATACGATAGAGAAAGATAAGATCTTCGTGTTCTCTTGGTTCTCCGAGAGGATATGAAAGATATTTTGATTTTCAAAAATATTAAAACTCAAT